>CM062818.1:1197310263-1197533585 GCA_031772625.1 Pinus tabuliformis
GTGCATTGTAGGTATTCTTATTCCAGAAATTTGTCATCCACAAATGTAACATGGTTGGAAAGCAAGTGGATGAATTTCTCCTCTTGAGTAGTCATTCTTTGTCAAGTGTGCACCCTACCTTTTGCATTTCAATTATTATCCTCTTTTGTTGTTATTTATTTTCTAGTAAGTTGTCCATTATTACAGTGCTTGGAGTCCTTAATTTATGGACTACATGAATCCACGTTGTCAGCGTTATCCTGCAATCTTGTAATACAACCTCATTCACATAATCATGAATGGGTTAGGGTTTCGATTTCTTTATATAAAAATTAATAAATCATATGGTACAAACCCTAGATCCTTGTAATTCAACCCTTGGCTAGAGTTCACAGATAAACATAATCAAAGAATCAATACCTTATATTTCAACTTCCTCTCAACTCACTAGGGTTCTAAATTAGTAGGACCCCAAATGACAAGAACTTAGATTGAAAAATCAACTAATAGATGTCTACCATTTTTTTAGTCAAATGGAATTAGTAAAACACCTTTGCATATGTCTACCATTGGTGATCATTGGCCAGATAATGGTGTTGGAAAGACCCAATATCAAATCCATTTCCTTATGGTTCTAAGGTTTGGGGAGCTATCTTTCTTTGAGTTGGTTGGGCCTAGTCGCAAACTAACATTGCCTTAATGCATCATATAAATAGATTTTAGGGCCCATCCTTTACACATCAAGGCATATTTAGACTTGTATCTTTCCTTAATAGAATCCAAACTCTTGGTAACCTTGTTCTCGATGAGGATCAATACCCCAACCTAGCTCTCTATGTTGGAAATAATACTGAGAGGGGGGGGTGAATCAGTATTATCAGATCAATCAAACTTTTCAATTTCATACTCAGAAACATATACACTACTTCAATTAAGTGAACCCGCGTGTACACGCTACTGTGTCTAATGAAACTCGCGTATATCCAGAGATCTTATAATTCAGTTAGCTTAATCTTCAGTAAATGCATCAGATCATTATTAAGCATATTAACAGTAAACAGGTGCAGAATAACAGAACAGAACATCACACAAGAGCCACACACATGAACACAAAGATATAAGGTGGAAACCCAATGTGGGTGAAAACCACCTGCTGCAAGTCATCTCAATCTTCTTCTTAATAAGAAAATCCTTTTACAATATTTGTACTGGTGCAGTCTTATACCAGTACGGGAGCTACAGCCCCCTTTGCTCTTGTACTAGCCGATCCATTTACTAGTACGCAGGCTGCTACCTGCTACAATGCTCCAAAGATCTCCTTTAGCTTTTGTACTAGCTTAGATACTAGTACGTAGGCGCTTGCCTACAATCTTCTCACCTCCAGGTACCACGTTTCATCAATTTTCAGACTGGATACACTGAAGCACAACACATAATCTGTAAGGCCACTTTTCATCCAATTTTCATACTGGACCCATAACTATCATTGAAGCTCAAAACAATCATCAAACTCTGAATCACTGAAACCCTGTTAACAACAGTCATCAGAACACAGAGCAGACACAGAACTCTGTAATAACCATCAGATCCATCTGCAACTTCAAATATCAAGCTTTACAATGTATACGCTACTTCGATGAATCAAACCCGCGTGTATACGCGCTTTTACCAAAGACAACCTGCGTACAGATCTAAAAATAATTTCTCATAACTTGCAGCTGTACCAGACATCAGTCATACTCATAATACTTATAGAACTATACATGCGTCAGTATGTAGATCTAGAATAAGCATCATAAAGATAGTTCATTTCAAACCATTTGATCCCGATCTCTCCTTAGATCTAGTTCTCCATCAACCGGTGAGATCTCTCCTTAGCTCAGATTAAGTAATGCATCATCAACCCATAACCCTGCATACTGGATCTAATGCTTCATCAGATATTCAAGATATTTCAGATGCCCTTGCCTAATGATTTCCTTCCCTTTATATAGCCTTAGGCCTTGTTCAATACCAAGAGCCAAAACCATAGAAATCCAATACCATCAACTTCAAAACTAGGGATCGACACGCCCGTCGAGACACAATGGTCCGAAACCATAGGCACAACTTCCAAGGACTAACCGCCATGGACCAAAGGTACTTTTCCACATACACGCGCTTTTGCTGAAGCCAACCTGCGTGTACACGCGACTTGGGCTTAACTAACCTGCGTGTATGAACTTTCTCTTCTTCTTATAGTCTGATCATCAATTCCTTGCTGTTGACCTTCTGTACTATGATTTTTCATCAGTGAGGTTTGCCATCAAGGACAACACTTATCTCATAATGCCAACACTCTATTCTTTTAAGACTTTTTCTTATGAAAGACTCCTTGGGTGGATTCATTGTTGGCTTTCTAAGGCATCCAATTCACTTTGGAATGTGCCCATCTCTACTAGTCATGTTTACCCTTGTAGGTACTCTTCATACGTTTTATGTTACCCTCCTATTGTCTAGACATGTTTTAAACTAGGTACTTAGAGGGACATCTATAAGTAGTATATATAGGTTACTTAGGTTATACCCCTTGAGAATATTATCCCCAAAATGGCTATATATTCCAAACATTCCAAGTAGTGGTTAGGTTTTCATGTATGTGCAAACACTGTATTCATGCCCTAGGATCCCCCTTGGATAGTTTTGGTTTAGATTTCATCATCTTTGGATTGAGTAATCACCACCTTCCTCACTTGGATATAATTTTCTTTCCACCTTTAGGAGACCAATTTAGAGCACCTCATCTTCATATGCCTTATTTACTATAAAATCAAGAGGATCTTTACTACCTTTACCACATTTCAAGTGGCTCTATCTTCAAATTATTTTGTTATCCACACTAGATATGTTTAGATTTTTTTATAGAGGGAGATTTTTGAACTTAGATTACAGTCTCTATGTGAATCTCCCTACACAAAGGACATTCAAGAGGGTGGTTTTCTTCTTCCCTATTGTCCCATCCTTCTTGGGGCAACATGTAACATGTAGAGGTCCAAGTTTCTTTAAATATGAGATTGGTGAGACCTTCGATTTTCCTATCACAAACTCTGACATAGATACCATTGGACCAACAAACAAATCAACAACTCTAGGAGGGACCAAACCTAGATTTCCTTTGCATAGAATACTACTCTCTAGGTTTTATTGAATAAACAATTCTCCTTTCATTGATTCTCCCCCCTAGAGTCTAATGTGTTGTAACAAAATATTTTGTGATAGGTGGTGTAACAAAACCTTCCTCATGTCCATATGAATGTATCTCTAACAAGTATGAATTATTATCCTTTGATCAGTGAGTTCTATCTCAAAAATACTCTTTCTTCTTCTCTTCATTGTCAAATTCAAGTATTTCACCATCTAGGATCCTCTGTTATAAACTTGTCTCACCATAATTTTTAGTTGTATTCACATAGATCTCCAACCTACCTCTATGATGTCATGCATTAAAATATATCTAAATAACATGACACACTAAGGATTTCATGACACACCAAGTGGTTCCATCCACTCATGACCCATTGTGGCTAGATATGGCTTGCATCTAGAGAAAATATTAACATCTGATTGCTAACATTTTTGTCCTTGCACCCATCATCAATTCCATTGTTGTTTCTCTCTACTTCGCTCCCATTGGTGTGTGAATTTCATCCAATATCCAATGAAATATCATTGCAACTACTCCACATCACAACCAACAAAATCTTGTTTGTTGATTGTTCTTTGGTGTCTTTTAATAACCAGGCTCTTCAATGCATTCTTTCAGTTTTGGAAGTGCATGGTAGAAAATAACATATAGTTCATAGGTTCTCCATGTTGCTAGGCTTACGTAGTCCAACAATATCTTCCTTTATTTGAGTACCTCACATGGAGATAGATAACATGATTATGCACAAATTTCAAAGGGATATCATCATAGAACCATCTAGGACATTGTGGGATAGGGTCATATCTATGTCATTCTGTATTTTGTACCCACTGTTATGCAAGAAAAATATCATTGATCCCCACGTAGACATCTTCCTGGACCACAATTTTGATGATATGAACAAAAACATTTTTGCCTTGTTATGGAGTTGTTAAGCTAGCACATGCCCTAAGCACACTAGAAAATGTGATTTGAATTGGAATCATACCAAACCTTTGCAATTCACGAAGAAGAACAAAAGCATCTTCTCTATGGTCATTCTTAGCATATCCCATGATTATTTAATTCCAAGAGACCATATCTCTTTCAACAAGGCTATCAAAAACTCTCCATGCATCCATTATTCTCCCACATTTGCAATACATGTCAACAAGGGAACTTGCAACAGAGACATCAGACTGAAACCATGATTTAATTATATAGGTATGTATATGCTTTCCATGTTCTGGGGTTCTAGGCTGGCACATGCTCCAAGCACATTGGAAAGAGTGATTAGATTGATTTTTTTAGTGCTTCCAGTATCATTTTAGAGAATAGTTTATGTGCCAACTCAACATATCCAACATGTGCATATCCCATAATCATTGCATTCCAGGAGACAACTTCTTGCTCAGGAATTTCTTCAAAGACTTTGTGTGCATTGTCAACATTTCCACATTTGGCATACATTGTCAAAAGTGCATTTCCAACAAAAACCTCTGCCTGGAATCCTACTTTTACGTTGAACCCATGGACACATTGAAATTCAAGTGTTTACGTTGAATGTGTTTTAAGTTTGTTGTAGCCTTTTGTTAGATCAATATATCTTTAGGTAGCCTAGTATAGGGAGTTGAAGTGTTAGTTTATGAAGGCTTGAGTTTTTTATATAGGATAGATATATTGATTTCCTTGTCCATTGACAACTGGTATTTTTCCTTGCATAACTGGTCTACCGAATGATTTTGACTTCCTATGGTTGTAAATGATGAATTGCAATCCTTTTTAATGGACTTTATCCTGTGATCTGTGGGTCTTTTTCTATGCTAATATTCTAAAATTTTATGCCATGCCCTTTTGTTGGGAAGTGAGAACCTATGTTTGTGGATTTTGGTCCAGATATTTATGTTACCAACTACCATATTAGATTTATTATTTCATACTTGAATTCGTGCCTATAGGAGAGAGATTATAGATCTCACTTTTTCCATATTCCTTGACAATTATTTTTTGCACAAATCATCTGTTTTTGTAATGATCTGGTTACCATGTTTTTGTTCCTTTATCAATACTTCAGATGTCTAAATTTGAATGGACTAGGTGTTTCTCGGGGGTGAGGTGTTCATTTCTGAATTACTATCACCAAGATTTTGTACTACAGTCTTCTGATCAAAAGTTTCAAGGACACCTGGATTATTTTTTAGTTTCAAATACCATCAATGAAACAAAAGATTATCGTGGATTCTAGTCTGTTACAACTTATACCCAAATTGAGGATAAGGTTTTTGGTGGTTGTACACATATTTCCAATGTTTCTTTGATTTTTATATCAAATTTGCATAGGAACTTGTGCTATGTGTTTTCACCTCTAATTATTCAATATAGTGGGTCTATAGAGCCTTGTTGTCTCCAAGCTTTATATTCTCACATTCGATTGTAATGTTTGCATATTATTTCATGCCATGTACACATCTTGCCAATGCTTTTCTTAATTCTATATCAAATATGCCTAAAAAATTCTATTCTTACAGGATCATAATATAATCAAACCAAGGTCCATGTAAAGCATCCAATTGTTAAGTACTTACAGATCGTGGGATCCATCATAATGGGAAGCTTGCATTTTTCATGTTTGGGAGGTGGCTTGCTAACAAAAATATCATTAACCTTATTGGCTAATGATGTGGTTATGTTGGCAAGTTCCACAACCCTTTCAACAAGCATCATTGTTTCCATGGCTTGTGTAGTTGTCATCTTGGATGTAGGGGGGCTACAAAGAAAAAGGTAACAACTAAGTTTCCCATCACATTGCAACTAGGAAGAGGAGGGGTATTTTAGATTTCTAGTCTTGAGATTTTTCTTTGTTGAAGATGTTGTACCCTTTTTTGTTTATTTGACTTGAATTTTTTCACCTCACAATGTGACTTTTCTTTTCTTTTAGGATTTTGGCAGATGCCATGGGACTTGGTAAGACTATCATGACAATATCACTACTGCTTGCAAATTCTAGAAAATGTGGCTTTAGTGATATGGATATTATGGATCCCTTTAGTGAGAACAATTGCAGTGAAAAAACAATCATCCATCCTTCTAATATAGGTGTAGAGTTGGGAGCATAACAGTACACCAACGAAACTCAAAGCACAAGTATGCTAAAGAAATCAAGCAGTTGGTTGTATAAAGGAGGTGGGAACCTTATGGTATGCCCTATGACATTGTTAGGTCAATAGAAGGTATATTACATTTTCATTTGGACATGTTAATCTTTGCAATTGAAAAATTGTTATTGTATCTTGAACCTTGTCAATCCTTTTACCTCTCAAAAATTATGTCTTATGAAGGAAAAGCATTCCTAAGAAAGACAACCACTCATTGTTAGCTTGATGAAGACTTTTTGTAAGATCTTCAGTTTAAACCTTTTCAGTATTGAGATCTTCTAAACTCTGAGAAACATTAACCAAAAATCCCAAGTAATATCTTGTTAATTGCTTGACTTCTTGCAAATTTTGTGTGTTGCAAACACATTATTGAATGGTCAACTGCATTTCCATTAATTAGTATTGGAAATTATTAAAATACATGAATTCCATCTTAGAAAACTACAAATGCATGAAGAATAAATTATTGTTTCCCATGTTTTAAGATCATAGTTATAGGGCATGAAAGTAAAAAACTAAAAATGCTTAAAATAAGGGAACCCATAAAAAGGGTTATAGATCAGCAATACCAACTTTTGATGCAAACCTTGTTCTTGAGAATGGAACTATTCTAGTAACTTCAAACTAACTTGCAATCTCTAGGATAGTTTTTGATGGGTTTTCAACCTCCTTGTGGGAAGAGGTACCTAAATATAGTTCACAAGAATGGTTAGTAAGACTTATTTATAGAATTATTGCATCAACTTTTCATGTGATATGCTTCTCTTCCACTTGTTAGCGCTTGAAATTTCACCTCAGGCTGAGAAAGGTAAACTTCAAGGCAACATCAAACCATTTAGCCTCGTAGCTAGCCCTACGGGGCAGGAGAAGGCTCTCTCCGGTCTATCTCGGTAAAATATTCAATAGATGAGATGACCAATAGGGTAACACTGATATTAGGCTAGTAAACTGATCAAAGAGTTTGATTTGGGGTTTTTTTGGGTTTTTTGGTGGCAGATTGAGGGGATGACAATTTTGGGTGCGGGGATTGGACACAGTTTCTGCAGGGGGTTCATTGGGGCGAGGTAGGAGACAGTATTGATGCTTTTGATTGAGGCGGATGGTCAGGAATGAAAGGTGAGGAGCTAAAGAGAGCAAAAAATCACTTTGAATTCTCTTTAGACAGTAGAAAACATTGAAATTAAACAAACTTAAAAGTATAGCATGGCAGGCATGAATTCTTACTTTAACACTTCATTTGTTTAATGTGCAGAAGTAAAAGAAAGGAAATGAATCACATAACAAGCTTACAAGTACATTGAGAAACACACCATCAACACATGAGTCCACAAGAATCCCAAAGAGGACTGCAAAACCCTGGTCTTCCTTAGCCAAAAATTGCAGAGATACAGTGAATAGTACAATGATAGCTTCTCCCTCAAGAGTCCAACCATGAAAATGAGCAAGAAAGTACATAATATAGATGATCTAACCTCTTTCCCTGCCTCCATGGGTCGAGCTCACTATCCTAGGAGCTGTTTCAACCACTTCTAAACTAAGCACTACAAACTAGGCAATCAAAACAACTTGCCTCTATAAGCTAGGAAACCAATTCATTCATTTAATATTTACCCTTTTCATGAATGAATCTTCTAGAAATGTTACATAAGAGTAAAAGTGTCTAAAAAGTACAATAATTACATCAAAGAGAATCATAATTCACCCCAAAAAGTCAAACTGCGCTTTTCTGAGCTGTACAGTGCATTTTTGGAAAAATCTGCCTGACGGGTCGCGTGCCCCTGCCTGACGGGTCGCGCGCCTTTGGAGCCACTTTTGGGGCACTTGCAGGTGGCCAAATTGAGAAAAAGTAGGCTTGTTGGAAAGGTCTGTGAGTCTACTTTCCAACCCAACTAGAATTTCTGAATTTGGAGTTCATTTGCCCTGTCAAAAATCAAATCTCCCAAGACTGCTTTCTGCAGTTCAAAAAAGTGGCAGAAAGTCATTTTTTGCTAGTTTTTTGACTTTCTGGAGGCCCAAAACTTCACCAAATCTCAAGTCCATCCATGAGCATGTGTAACTTTGCATGAAAAATCTGGAAATGCTGAGTTTTTGTCAAATGGAGTTGCCATGATGAAGGGTCGCGCGGGGGGTGAGACCCGTTAATGGGAAAAACCTGCAAATTGCCTGAAAATGCCAAAATTCACCCAAAATTCTCAAAATTTCTTGGGATTTGTGTTGTGGCTAGGCTATTTAGTGCCTTGATCCTTGAGTGAAGCCTCAGCCAAGATACGGAGGGGATTGGGCCTCTTTCTCCGTTTTAGTGCCTCGGTCAACCGCCTTTGAAACATTTTCATCTTTGCTTTGCACACATGCATCCTTGCCCAGTAATGGTTCTTCATGTTCCTCAGCAATTTCTTCTCTTGGTTGGCCTTAGCCAACAGCCTCTCCAAGTGTGCATTTACCTGGATGAGCATGGACTCTCGGTCAGCGGGCAATGGATCACCGGGTCTTCTTCGGTTCAAGATTCGGTCACTACGAATCCTCCATAGCTCATCAAGTGCTTGCTCATCTTCCAACTGTTTGTTGCGCTGCTCCAGGTATGAGATTGTCCATTGTGCACCTTCTAGTCTCCTTTGCAATACCTCATTTTCAGCTCTAAGGTGCTGAATGACCTCCTTTGCCTCTTGGCTCGGAGAAATGGCCTCAAGATAAGACAAGACAAGCTTGAAAGAGCTTAATGACTGAAATGACCTGATCCAGCAATGCCAAGAGGGGTACAAATACAACAACTCCTCCATCAGGGTTATGGCATGCCTAATGGGATGCAAAAATTGACACTGATGAGACACCTACATATGCAAATGCAAAGAGTTTTGATCGCTGATGGAGGGCTCAAGACCGACTCTAACATTGGCTCCAATGGGGATGGTAGCTCCTTGGAGGTACCAAGAACTTTAGATCTCTGGGAGAGCAGACCAGTGCCTTATTAACATTGGGAAATGGAGTCAACTTTTACACATGTGGACCAAATTTGGATAACTTTATTGACTTTGACAATTGACTGAAATTTAAACTATCTTTGACACAAACCGACTAACTTTATGCAGAAAATAAATTGACTGAAACAACTTGAAAAGCTCACACCAACTAATCATCATCTTCAGAATTATAGCCTTCACCGCGGGCCCCAGACTAAAGATGGGAGATTAGTTCACACTTGCTGCAGAACAAAAGTAAAATGGTAATTACAATGAGAGTGATTAGAGCAGAAAATGCTCAAGCATGATACCTTTTGAGTAGCCGGCCATTCACCGACCCACCAAGACATTCATCACCATTCATTTCTTTGAGAAGAAAAGCATTTAGACCACGGTATGCTGCAATTTTGTAGGGACCTTTCCACAAGTTGTCGAATTTTCCATGTTTCCCTTTGTTTTCATTTCGGGCATCCCATCTCAAAACAACATCATCGATCTGAAAATCATCTGATTTGGCCTTTTTGTCATAGATTTTCTTTATGCGCTCCTGCAACTTAAGGGAATTTTGATGAACCTCCTCTCGTGTCTGCTGTAAATGAATCATTTTACTGATCCGCCGTTGCATAGGATCCTCCTCACCACCAGCTTCTTGAAACAACTTGGCTACTGGAACACTAAGTGAAGTAGGAAACACTGCATCTACTCCATAAACCAGTTCAAAAGGTGACATACCAATTGACTTCTTTTGACTTACCCGATCAGTCCATAATGCATTTACTAACTTTTTGTGCCAGCTCTTCTTATTTATTTCCAGCAATTTCTTTATGATGTTCACTAGAGATTTGTTCGAAGATTCAGCTAGCCCATTACCTTGCGGATGGTAGGCGGTCGAATGCCCCAAGCTGATGTTATATTTATAGCAAAAATCAACCATTTTCTTCGATTTGAATGCTGCTGCATTATCTGTAATCAACTTATGTGGACAGCCGAAACGTGACAAGATATTACTTTCAAGAAAAGAGATAATTACCGAGTCCGTGGCTTGCCGGGTGGGAATGGCTTCAATCCACTTCGTGAAGTAATCTGTGGCGGTCAAGATCCATCGATGCTACCCGGAAGATGCTGGGTGGATTTCGCCAATAAAATCCAAGCCCCATTGCTGAAATGGTGCGCTGATTTCAACGGGCTTGAGAGGCAACGGCTGTAATTTCTGCTTTCCTTGAAAAATTTGACATTCGTGACAGCTCTTTACCGCTTTATACACATCAGAAAATAAAGAAGGCCAATAGAAACCAGCTCTCAAGATCTTATTAGCCGTAGTCTTCTAAAACAAGTGACCCCCACAGTCACCTTTATGAAAATCTTCTACTGTTGTCTTAGCTTCTTCTTCGACCAAACAGTTCAACAATATGCCACCGGGATCTTTCCAATAAAGTGCTGATTTGATAATGCAAAATTTGGCAGCCTTTAGCTTCAATGTTCTAGCTTTGTTTCTAGACATCCCAGGGGGTGAAGACAAATTTTGAAGCACATAAACTATATCAGCATACCAAGGAGAAGACACAAAGATATCGCATACCTGTAGAGCTGAATTTTCTTCATCTTCATCAGACAAGGCAGCAATCAAATTGATATCAAGGACGTGAAGATTTGTTTCAGCCATCAACTTAGCAAGACCTTGACCTTTAATCAACTTGGTAGGCTTAATTTCTACATCATATTCTAATAGTGCAACAATCCACTTACCCCTTCTTCCTTCCGGTTCCGTTTGTACTAAAACATCCTTAACAGCTGCATTGGGAACATATGCTAAAATATGAGAATTCAATATGTATACCCGGAAATCTTTCAAGGCTTTGATCAGCGCCAATGCTTGCTTCTCAATAATATTATAATTCAGCGCTCCGTCCCTTATGATACGGCTGAAAAAAGCGATGGGCCTCTCAACCCCATCTCTCTTTTGCATCAATACTGCTGCCAACGTATGCTCAGAAGCAAATGAAAATAAAATAAAATCCTGTGTATAATCTGGGCTGATCAAAGTTGGGGCTGAAGATAAGATTACCTTTATCAAATTAAAAGACTTTACCATCTCTTCGGTCCATTTGAGCTCGCTGTCCTTCTTGAGCATATTGGTTATCTCTCTAAGATGTTCGGCAAGATTAGGAATGAAGCGACGCAGAAAATTCAATTTGCCATTGAAGGACTAAATTTCTTTCTTGCTTCGGGGCTGCTCTAATTGCTGAATTTCTTCCACCCGTGCAGGATCTATACGAATGCCATATTTAGAAATAATATGGCCCAGCAGCTTGCCTTCGCTCATAGCAAAAAGGCTCTTCTTCGGATTCAATGAGATACCATACTTTCTGCACTTTTGAAACACCTTAGTCAAATGAAACAAATGCTCTTCATCAGATTTAGAAAACACGGTCAGATCATCAAGATAAACAACCAAAAAGACATCCTTCTCATTTGCAAAGGCCATGTCCATTGCCCGCTGAAATGTGGCACCCGCGTTCTTCAATCCAAACGGCATCTTGGCATAATGAAATGTACCCCACAGAGTAGTGAATGCTATCTTGTCACGATCATCTTCGTGCACCAAAATCTGATTATACCCGGAATAACCATCAAGCAATGACATCCTTGATGCCCCCACTACCCGCTGCAATATATGGTCCATTTTGGGCAGCGGATAATTATCCTTTAATGACACCTTGTTCAAATTTCTGAAGTCTATACACAATCGAATCTCGCCGGTCTTCTTTCTCACGGGCACCAAGTTGGAAATCCAATCAGAAAACCGGATTGACACTATGATTCCAGACTTATACAACCTGTTGACTTCCTTCTCAATCAATGGCAGCAATTTAGGATTAATTCTTCTCAACTTTTGTCGGAAAGGCTTTTGATTTTGCTTTATGGGAATGGTATGCTGAATGATACTTGTGTCATAAGTTTTCAAATCTGAATAGTCCCATGCAAAAACATTAGAAAATGAAGACAATAATCTGATATACTCTTTCTTTACCTTTGGCGGCAATGCTTTCGAGAGCTTCACCATCTTTGGATTTTCGGCTGTCCCAAGATTCACATCTTCAACACCTTCGTCTGTTGGCCTCAAAGTTGGCTTGCGGACCACATCATCTTGATCAAACAATTCTTCTAAAGGAATTAATCCTTTAGGAATGTAATTGTCCTTGAGCTGCAACACATCCATCTGATTTACTCCTTCAGCTTCCGTATCTATTGAAATGTCTTCGAATTTACCCTCAATTTGCAGAAAATCTTTGATTTCTTCGTCATCTTGGAAAACTTGCCAACACCTTTGATTATCTGGGACTGTAGGACGATGCTTAACATATATCTCAAACTTATTGCTGGAATTCATGGGTATTTTCAGATTACTTGCTGCCTTAGCCAATGCATCCGCAACACCATTTTGAATCCGAGGCACACATGTCAAAGTATGTTCTGAAAACCGCTTTAAGATATCTAGGACAACATTCCGATATGCTCGCATACGAGGATGTTTGGCCTGAAATTCACCTTTCACTTGCTTGATAACCAACTCGGAGTCGCCATATACCGCTATCTTCTTTGCCTTCAACTTCCGAAGGATTTTCAGACTAGCAATAAGAGATTCGTATTCCGCCTCATTATTTGAACAATCAAATGCCAATTTATAAGAACATACCCGCACCTTGCTTGGAACTTGATTTTGGACTGAAAATGGGTTTCGAATCCACACACCTATACCAGCACCATCGCTACCCACTGCGCCATCAAAATCCATGGTCCAAAGACCATCCTCATCATCTTCTAAGTGCTGAAACTCTGATGTTGATGCATGCTCTGTTTGTTGCCCATTTGTTTCAGCAATTGGCCTTATGACAGCAGACCTTTCTTCACTTTCCTTTCTCAAAACTTCTCTGAAATTTTCTGAAATGTCTGGTATATCTTCTACTTGAACTAACTGACTATCTACCTCATTGAAATTATCCGCAAACAAAACAAAGGATTCTAAATCTGTTTGTACATAATTTACAGGATGATTGACGGGCTTTTCCTTACTAGTGATCATGTATTTCATCTTTTGTTCCTGATATAACTTCCTCATTTGACCGAAAACTGGAATTGTGGCATATGAAAAATCAAGCTGAAGTGTACCTTTGAGCTTGGCTCCCCATGATCTCGACAACAACATGCCAAACCACGGAGGAATATCCGCCACCACCACATCCATCAAAACATTCTTCGTTGGAATTTGATCTAGACTCACCACCAAGTCTTTGATCAAACCAATACATCTTACCCGGCTGGAATCAAACGAATACAAATCATGATACTTCCTTGTGATGTCAAGTCCCAGCTTCTCCATGATCGTTTTCGGCATCAAATTATGCGAAGCTCCCGAGTCAAACATGGCATTATGCAACACATACTCATTCAATCGCAAACTGATATAAAATGGAGGAACATCACTTTCAGGAGACTCACCATTTAAAGCTGGCCCAAAAATCAACTCCGGCTGATCATCTTGTACATTTACTATGTCTAGCATTGGATCAAAATTCAACATCTTGGAGAGCTGGCCTCGGTAGGTGCTATTCTTCATGATTTATGTCAAAGGAATGGGCACTTTCAACTTTGCAATCTCATTCTCCAAACTGAAAACTGAAACCTTCTCACCTTTTTTAGCCGGATTATCTCTTTTTTCAGCGTTATCTTTTGGTGCATTTGATGGCTGATCCATCTTAGCTGCTAGTGATGATTGACTTGTTCAAGGACCGACTATGTCTTTTCCTTTTGCATGTGAGGAAGCCGAATCATTTTTCGCTAAAGTATCTTTCCTTTTCTGAATGGGATTTATGGGAACAGCTCGGTTTCTCAATTGCCTTTGCTGGCCTTGCTGGGCTGATAAGGCATGCAAATACCCTCTTTGATACTCTTCAGATTCTTCTTCAAGTATTGCATCGTTTGACAAAATATAATGCTCATCTTGGGGAATGATGGAATTACTCACCAACTCATCTTCTTCTGTAATATAAGTGGGCATATCATCAGGAGTGAAGAAGTGATTTTCCTCTCCAACATTATCACCTTCATCCTCTGATTCTTGGCTAACAAAATTCTGCTAAAAAGGAGGTTTCATTTGCTGCTGAACTGCTGCCTCTTGTGCCTTTGTTTCACGCTGCTTGATTCTATATTGTTGCTGCTGTTGACCTCTGAAATTTGGATTATGGATCTAAGGCTCCGGCTTATCAATACTAACTTTTTCAAATGCCCTTTTAAGTTGTTCAAGTTCACGGAGAACCTGATTTGATGAGGATGCTTCCTCCTTGATTGTAACTTGCTTTTCAGCATTCATTCTTGCTCTTTTGTCATTCAAGTTTGCCTCAACGCTGACAGCAATCTTCTGCATATCCTCCAAAGTAGGAGGATCTCTATCTCTCAATGAGTAAGCCATCTCCGGATCAAAACCATCCGGGAACTTAAGAAGTGCTGATTTTCTAGATGGCCTCAAATCATCAGGAATAACATTATAAACTGTATTGAATCTGATTATATAATCTTGAACGGACTCACCCGGATTACGCTTGAGATTGTTGTATTCGGCATTAATCTGAAGCGGATCTTTTCTGATTTCCCATCGATCTAAAAATTGATTCTGAAGTGCTTCCAAAGTGGCAATGCTATTGGTTGTCAACCCTCTGAACCATTTTCTAACTTCTCCTGCAAATGTTTGCACGAACAACTGCATGGTAACATCTTCTTCATCTAACTCATATAGATCGAAGAAAGTGGTCATTTTGTCGATATGTTGCTGAGCAGTAATACTTTGTGGAGTGCCATCAAACATGGGAATTTTGCTTTGATAATCAGCTGGCATATCATGAAGATTTGCAGGCAAAGCAAGTGGGGCAAACCGAGCAGCCATTGTTTTAGGAGGAGGAGTAGGATGAGTATGAGGAGGAGGAGCTGTGATAGCAGGGACTATAATAAGAGGAGGTGTAGTTTGTGGAGTTGGGGGAGTCGGAGGGGTAGGAGAAGTAGGAGGGGTATGAGGTGTAGAAGGAGAACCGACTGTGGATTCGGGATAGGTGATTATAGGCGAAACTGAAACATAAGGAGGATAAGATTCTTCGTGAGCCGTGATAGTGGATCCAATATGATCAGAGATATTCTCAACAAAATCAGCAAGGGTAGTAGCTTGAATATGTGTCTGGAGATGTCTCAAGATGAAATTTTCGACCAATTTGTTATGTTTCTCAAATTCAATAGCAGCTGCAAAATCAGGGTCAAGAACTAGAGAATCTAGCGCACTTTCAGACTTGGCTTTAAACAGAGACAACTCAAAGCTTTCGTCAAAATCTAAATCTTCAAGATAATCAAAAATAGCTGGGCATGAACGAGATTTGAAAATGGGTCTAGGATCTGTAGCCAGCTTGTTTTTCTCAAAAAGACTAGGAAAGAAAAACCATTCAGCCTGTGAAAACTCTCAACCTATCATCCACGGCTCAGAGTTAACAATTATACTGGGATAAAGTGTCAATGAAGCGCTACGTCCACAAGCTCACGGAGATTGACTGAAGCAACGTTTATCTACTAACGCTGATGTAAAACAAGAGCGTTTTCGAAGGCTACCTGGCGTAACTTCAGGCTCCGTCTAAGACTTATGAAATAACACGTCAATGAGCAAACGATTAATTTGTTCTCCCCAGTATGGTCGCCAGTATGTTAGCACTTGAAATTTCACCTCAGGCTAAGAAAGGTAAACCTCAAGGCAACATCAAACCATTTAGCCTCGTAACTAGCCCTACGGGGCAGGAGAAGGTTCTCTCCGGTCTATCTCGGTAAAATCTTCAATAGATGAGATGACCAATAGGGTAACACTGATATTAGGCTAGTAAACTGATCAAAGAGTTTGATTTGGGGTTTTTTTGGGTTTTTTGGTGGCAGATTGAGGGGATGACAATTTTGGGTGCGGGGATTGGACACAGTTTCTGCAGGGGGTTCCTTGGGGCGAGGCAGGAGACAGTATTGATGCTTTTGCTTGAGGCGGATGGTCAGGAATGAAAGGTGAGGAGATAAAGAGAACAAACAATCACTTTGAATTCTCTTTAGACGGTAGAAAACATCGAAATTAAACAAACTTAAAAGTAGAGCATGGCAGGCATGAATTCTTACTTTAACACTTCATTTGTTTAATGTGCAGAAGTAAAAGAAAGGAAATGAATCACATAAAAAGCTTACAAGTACATTGAGAAACACACCATCAACACATGAGTCCACAAGAATCCCAAAGAGGACTGCAAAACCCTGGTCTTCCTTAGCCAAAAATTGCAGAGATACAGTGAATAATACAATGATAGCTTCTCCCTCAAGAGTCCAACCATGAAAATGAGCAAGAAAGTACATAATATAGATGATCTAACCTCTTTCCCTGCCTCCATGGGTCGAGCTCACTATCCTAGGAGCTGTTTCAACCACTTCTAAACTAAGCACTACAAACTAGGCAGTCAAAACAACTTGCCTCTATAAGCTAGGAAACCAATTCATTCATTTAATATTTACCCTTTTCATGAATGAATCTTCTAGAAATGTTACATAAGAGTAAAAGTGTCTAAAAAGTACAATAATTACATCAAAGAGAATCATAATTCACCCCAAAAAGTCAAACTGGGTCAAACTGCGCTTTTCTGAGCTGTACAGTGCATTTTTGGAAAAATCTGCCTGACGGGTCGCGCGCCCCTGCCTGACGGGTCGCGCGCCTTTGGAGCCACTTTTGGGGCACTTGCAGGTGGCCAAATTGAGCAAAAGTAGGCTTGTTGGAAAGGTCTATAAGTCTACTTTCCAACCCAACTGGAATTTCTAAATTTGGAGTTCATTTGCCCTGTCAAAAATCAAATCTCCCAAGACTGCTTTCTACAGTTCAAAAAAGTGGCAGAAAGTCATTTTTTGCTAGTTTTTTGACTTTCTGGAGGCCCAAAACTTCACCAAATCTCAAGTCCATCCATGAGCATGTGTAACTTTGCATGAAAAATCTGGAAATTCTGAGTTTTTGTCAAATGGAGTTGCCATGATGAAGGGTCGCGTGGGGGGTGAGACCCGTTAATGGGAAAAACCTGCAAATTGCCTGAAAATGCCAAAATTCACCCAAAATTCTCAAAATTTCTTGGGATTTGTGCTGTGGCTAGGCTATTTAGTGCCTTGATCCTTGAGTGAAGCCTCAGCCAAGATATGGAGAGGATTGGGCCTCTTTCTCCATTTTAGTGCCTCGGTTAACCGCCTTTGAAACATTTTCATCTTTGCTTTGCACACATGCATCCTTGCCCAGTAATGGTTCTTCATGTTCCTCAGCAATTTCTTCTCTTGGTTGGCCTTAGCCAACAACCTCTCCAAGTGTGCATTTACCTGGATGAGCATGGACTCTCGGTCAGCGGGCAATGGATCACCGGGTCTTCTTCGGTTCAAGATTCGGTCACTACGAATCCTCCATAGCTCATCAAGTGCTTGCTCATCTTCCAACTGTTTGTTGCGCTGCTCCAGGTATGAGATTTTCCATTGTGCACCTTCTAGTCTCCTTTGCAATACCTCATTTTCAGCTCTAAGGTGCTGAATGACCTCCTTTGCCTCTTGGCTCGGAGAAATGGCCTCAAGATAAGACAAGACAAGCTTGAAAGAGCTTAATGACTGAAATGACCTGATCCAGCAATGCCAAGAGGGGTACAAATACAACAACTCCTCCATCAGGGTTATGGCATGCCTAATGGGATGCAAAAATTGACACTGATGAGACACCTACATATGCAAATGCAAAGAGTTTTGATCGCTGATGGAGGGCTCAAGACCGACTCTAACACCACTCACATCAAATCATTGATGTACAGTGTTGACCATGATTGATTATTCAAGCCTGCTAGAGAATACAATAGAGAAGTGTCAACTTTTAAGAAAGAAACATCTCCAATTCCTTCAACGAGACACCAAAAATCTCCTGATTACCAGAAGTATGTATTATCTGGAAGGCATGAGATATTATTACCACAAGCACTACAATTCCCCCTTCCTTCTACTTTTGATGGTGCACAAGACGCAAAGAATTTTTTTGATATTATAGCTTCACCATTTCTCATAGAAAGACTATTTCCGGGTTGTTGTCATAAAGCATAACTTACAAGGTAGTGCACTAGATAGTTCCATCCAACTGTTTTCATATAGCATGCATGGAAAGACTTCATTCCCCAGAAATTGTTCAAGCTCAAGTCACTTTTCTTGTTACACATTCTCTTGTTCACAATAACGACAACATCATATGAATCAGCATGGTTACATTACTCTTCGACCATTATATCCTTCATGGAATAGTCATTAAAATAAATGTATCTTAGGCCTGAACCAAGAGATATTAGGTATGCTTCCTTATTTTTTATTGCTTTGATATAGTCAAAAGCTATATTCGTCTTTACACTAAAATATAGAGAGGTTATTTAAGTCATATTTATTCAATACAAAACAAAGTTTCATTTGAGTGAAATGAGCATCTTTAATCAAACTAGAAACAATTTAGATAAAGTACATACCACTTCCAGTTGTAATCATCCACTGGACTCAAAAGAGATATAGTATTGGCAATTCACAAACTCATCCCAGACTACACAACATTTCATAGCCTTACACCCAAATTCTTCAGGTAGCTCTGTACTTGGATCAGTGTCTTTTGTTGTTGGTTCAGGTGCCGAGGAGTTCTCACTTGTAGGTGAAGTGGTTTCAATAGGTGAGGGGGAAGAAGTAAGTGAATATCCTAAGGTGTCTCTTGGAGTAGGCGCATATGATTTTGAAACAATATTTATTTGAACAACAATAATTCCTTTATCTAAACATTTCGTTTATCATATTTAGAACAATTGTTGTTATAATAAATTGATGAATTCGTCAAATTATCTAAATTGTTTCCAGTTTTATTGAAGATGATCATTTCACTCAACAAGCAAATTTGTTTTGCACTGAATGAATATGACTTAAATAACCTTTCTACAATAAAGAGGAAGATATATTTTGACTGTATGGAAGCAATAAAAAATAAGGAAGTAAACCTAATCTCCCTCGATTTAGGCCTAGAATAAATTTCTTTTAAGAACTATTCCATGAAGGCTATAATGGCTGAAGAGTATTGTAAACATGTTGATTTATATGATGTTGTCGTTGTTGTGAACAAGAGAATTTGCAACAATAAACATGACTTGATCTTGAACAATTTACATGACATGAAGTCTTGCCATGTAGGATATATGACAACAACTAGATGGAACTATCCAATGCATTACCTTGTAAGTTATGTTTTACGGCAACAGCCTAGAAAGAGTCTTTCTCTAAGAAATTTTGAAGCTATCATATCATTTTTTTCTCTGCATCTTATGCACCATCAGAAGTAGAAGGAAGGGGGTTGTGTAGTTCTTGTGGTAATAGTAGCTCATGCATTCTAGACAATACATACTTTGGGTATCTAGGAGATTTTCACTGTCTTGTGGAAGGAATTAGAGATGTTGCTTTCTTAATAGTTGATACTACCCTATTGTATTCTCTAGAAGGCCTGAATAATCAATCATGGTCAAAAAAGTACATCAATGATTCCATGTGAGTAGATGAGAAGCATATCACATGAAAAAGTGATGCAGTACTTCTATAATTAAGTCTTACTAACCTTTCTTGTGAACTGTCTTTAGGTAATTTTACCACAAGGAGGTTGCAGGCCCATCAATAACTATCATAGAGATTGAAAGTTAGTTGGAAGTTACTGGAATAGTTCCATCCTCAAGAATTGGTTTTACATCAACAACTGGTATTTTTATCCATATCCTTTCTATGGTTTTTCTTATCTCAAGCATTTTTAGTTCTGTACTTTCATGCCCTTAAACTGTGACCTTAAAACATGGGAAACAAACAATTTATTCTTCATGCACTCGTAGTTTTGCTAAAATGGACTTCATGTCTTTTAATAATTTCTAATACTCATTAATGGAAATGCAATTGACCATTCAATAATTTGTTTGCAGAACACAAAGTTTACAAGAAGTCAAGCAATTAACAAGATATTAACTAGGACTTTGGCCCATGTTTCTTAGAGTATAGAAGATCTCAATACTAAAAATGTTGAAAATGAAGATTTTACAAAAGGTCTTCCTCAAGCTAACAATGAGTGGTTTTCTTTCTTAGGAATGTTTTTCCTTCGCAAGACATAATTATTGAGAGATAAAAGGATTGACAAGATTCAACTAATTCAATAATATTTCCACTAATTATTTCATCAACAAAAAAAACATGTTGTTGAACTAGATGGCATGTGCACTACCTAGAAGCAGACACACCAATAGATTTATAGCAATCAGAATACAACGTGTATCAAGATATTTTTTTATTATCATCAATTTCTTCAATGTGAGGGTTTTGACCCTAGCCAATAAGAAGGTCACTACAAAAAGCATAAGTGAACCTCTCAATCATATACTATGATATTATTGTAATTGTCAACGTTGGTACATATTATCACCTAGCCCTAGATGAATTTAACACAATTTTTGATAGGGCACTAATGTGGTAGAAAAGAAAGGGGAAAAGGAGGCAACCCAAATAATGATTGGGCAAGAGACATAAAAAAATATTAAAGAATGGATTGATTGTGAAATAACTTCCAAAGATGATTGAAATTCCATGTATATCCATACTGGACATTCCACACCATAATAGTGGGGAGGAAAATGCATCATATCTCTCATGACACCAAAAAAGTGGAGACATCAAAAAATGGAAAAGGCTTATAAGCTATCATGCAGAAGAGAACAAGTAAAGGAAATAATCTTCTTATCTTAAAGCAATTAATTCCTTGAGGAAACCTTCTTATCTTCCAGGATCATAATATAATCAAACCAAGGTCCATGTCAAGCATCCAACTGTCAAGTACTTATATATCATGGGATCCATCATAATGGGAACCTTGCATTTTGCATGTTTGGGAGGCGACATGTCTGAGAGGTGATTTTTTTTTTAATTGCTAACTTTGTCGGTATCCCAACACCAGTAATTCCCATGCCTCAATGTCATAATTCCCTGGCCTAAAATGTTGCAAGGCCCATGCCAAAATGTTTCATTCCCATGTTTAAATGTCACATGATTGGTCATTGGAATTGAGACGCAACTTATGAAGGCTTTCCCGCACCTAAAAATTGTAATTACCACACCTAAATCGTGAAATTATGTCAATTTTATGTCAGTATTTTGACACATGTTTTGATAGCACAAATAGGTTGTCTTCAAATGAGATGTAACGATGATTGTCGTCGAAATTCCCACTCCGCGAATTGCAATGATGATTTCCGTCAAACTTTCGATGATTAAGAAGATGTCAAAAGTACAACTATAAAATAAATGGTGTTTCATGAAAATCTATTTTTGTCACTATAGCTACGAATGGTCATCACAAGAAAGACAGAGCCATTGAAAATTGGCTCAATATTTAGTAGTGAAAGTTTAGCCCTATCATCTTGTTATCACTCCATAATTTCCCAAGGGTGTGAGAGAAACCCAAAGGTAATTGCATGACCACTTTGGAAGTTGGGGTCTAGCCCTTCCAGCTTCAGAGGGGGATCTCTCTATATGATTTAGATTTGTTGATTTAAGATATTAGGCTAGTTATTGAGTTCTGAGTTTGGTTTTTTCAAAGATTTGGTTGATACTGCTAGTACATTCCATTGGGCATGGAGTCAATAAGTCTTAGGCTGATCAAATACAAGAATTGCAAAACAGATGTAACAAGGCAAGGTAGGCAAGCTTTTGGATCTTTAGATCATTTGTGAAATGAATGGGATGAAAATATTTAGATTCAATTAAACATAGAGTATACTAGGATGAATTCTATATTTAATATCAGAGTGAAAACATAGATATTATTTATAAGCTAGAGAAGAGTGTATTTAAACAAATTCAACCCTTAATCTTCTTTAAACAATAGAGACAGAAAGAACATATGGAAAACTGGAAAAATAACAATTTTACAAGAGAGGAAACTTCACCAATTGCCTGACACAAGAATCTTGGAACAAACTTTTTGTATTAATGGAAATGATCACTTCATTACATGTACAACTTTACATCAAGGATCTGCTTTCTTCATATGAGTTCCAACCCTTTGTACTTCGAAATATGAAGTATTTATACAAATTCATCAAAATATCTTGATTTAAAATATCAAGATTTTCCTACAAAATATCCTAAAAATTGTTTACAAAAATAGTACAGGAATATAGGAAAACTAAAACTATTGAAGCTCTGGCACTGACTTCGAGGATTGTTGGTGATGACTCGGCCTGAGAAAACTATTGCTTTATTGCTGAAGATGAATACCTGTTTTACTCAAGAATTTGACAAAGTTTATCCCATCTGTCTTCATCTAGGGTGGAGAATTTAATTAACTTTCTGTAGGTTTCATCCACCTTAGTATATTTCTGGAAAGTAGGCTTGATTATAAACAGATGCTTTATTTCATGTTTGATCAGTAAGTCGAATTTCAAACCTTCCATGAAAGCTTTACCTGTAATGGTTCCCTTTATGGTGGAAAATTTTAATTTATCTCTTGCTATGGAATATAACTTTTGTTGATAATCCTCTAGCTTAACTACTTGTCCCCCATTCCCTTTAAACCTGGAATCCCCTTTTGGTGCAATATGTTGAATTTTTTATGGAATTTATGAATGCTAGACTCCAAATTGTGACACTTATTCTCTAATTGTAGCATTAAATTCCTTTTTGTAAGAATTCTTCTTACCTCAAGTATTGTTTCAGTTTTGTCAGTGATCTCATATTCCTTCGACTCTTCCTTTGTCTTTGAGTTTAGAATTATTATTAAGGCAGTGGCTTCACCTGGTTTCTGACCGAAATTTTCTTTTATCTCTTCTATGACCTCTTTTGATCTCTGTACCAATTCCTCCGCTCGAAAATTATGTTGGTGGAAGGCCAAATTTCAGTCACAGCTTCATTGATTTCCACCCAAATGTTCTCCTTTGCCTGTGCAATTGTCTGGACCATGGAAAATTCATTTTGTAACTATTCAGTTCTATGAGTTAACTTGTGATTCTTTTGAAGCTCCAACACATACACATTGTCAATCTTTAATTTCTTCTCTTGAAGGTATTTAAGCTAAGTTTTCAACTTTTCAATCTATTGGCCTCTAATAGACAAGTATTCCATAGTTGTGATTAATTCTCCTGATGTATCTGTAGACTTTGTCTCTATTGTAGTAGTTGTTGAAGTTGAAGTGCCTGTAGTTGATGTACCTGCAACCAGAATTGTTGTGAGAGGAATGATTGCTAAGGTAGTTGATTGTTCTTTCTCTTTTAGTAGCTTCTCAATTTCAGTCTCCATTTGTTTAATATGCCCATTCTGCTCAATGATAATTTTAAACATATCTTCTTTCTCCTTCTCTAGTTGGCCCACTTCCTTTGTCTATGGATCTTCAATGGATGGAAGTTTTAACTGCTTCTTCAGGGCTGCAATGTCAACATTTTTTTGTTTTAATGATCTCCTCAACAAATTTTACATTACTGGGATCATATCCCAATTTAATCACTAAATCCTCTAAAGACTTTACCTTAGTGTCTTTACATAAAGAAGATATTTTCTCTAATTTCAATTGAGATTGAATATTGTTGACTGATGCCTAAAGTCTAGAGGCAGCCATTGTTGAGTTTTTCAAGGTGGAATAAATCATCTCACATGTTTGCTTGTGCAAATCCATCTGATCAATAGGATGGATTTGATCAATGTTGAAAGAAAAAATGGACTTCTTGTATTCATCTACAGTTTTAGGAAAAGGAACCTGAGCTTCTAAGAAAGTTATCTGCATTTTCCCTTCCTTAGTGTCAAAAGCAGAGAGAAGTTTGTACTGAGATGAAGCAATTTTCTTCCAAAACTGAGAATAGGTGGTTGCTTTCAAGAGTTCATTTTTCTTCTTTATCTCCTTATACCTAGAAAATATACTTGGTTCAACTTGATCATGAACCAATTCTCTTGATTGAGATGTTTCCAGAGGTTCCTGAGAAGCTGAAGATGATGGTGATCCTATGAAAATGTCTTCAATGCGAGGGAAAGTAGAAGTATAAGGGCCTGTCAAAACTATTGTAGATTGTACATTTTATTCCTATGAAAACTCTTCTACTGGATTGGTTTTTTGCCTCTTCTTATATATTTGAAATTATTTCCCTTGAATTTCTGTGACTGAAGGGGAAACATCCTCCCTTGGCCTTTTATCCTACTTTTCCTGGGGCACTAGTGTCTGTGATGTTGTTGTAGAGAGTACATGTTCTTCTGCCTCCTGCAATGTGTTTTCTTGCCATTGATCTTGATTCCTATATTGCTCAATCTCAGGTCTGGGAGTATGAATGTAGGGCGTAGTTTTCTTCTCTACTCTCAACCTTGATATTATTCTCAAAGGACCATATGACCAAGTGAAATTGAGTTTAAACTTCATCTGTTTGAGAAGAAGATCTGCTTCTTTTGTTGTTGTCCTGGTATTGAAAATGAAAGGCCCAACCAGTGCTTTTATTTTGAACTGAGATTTCCTCTTGGCTGTTACAAAGTGTAGATCATCCATATTGATCATTTTCCTAATATACTCTAATGAAAAAATTCTAATAGGAACAAATTTAGGCAATTTATAGGGAGGAAATACACACCCATACAATCTTATATCAGTGTAATTTTGATACAGGTACCAATCACCTGCCTTGGTTTGATCATTGAGATGTAAAATTATCTTTATCTCAGGTCCAATTCTAGGTTTAGCATCACTATTAAGTAGGCAGGAAACTGTATACAAAAAATGGTCTACATATTCACTGAAGATGAATTCAATGGTTTTATTCCTTACCAAGGAATTCCAATGAATCACAGATTGTGCATTTCCCTCTTCATCCAACTTTTGTAATGGAAATTGAAATTAGTTTGCCTGATGGAATAGGAACAAGTGTACTAAAACTGAAACATGTTTGAAGACTCCTTCAATAGAAAAATTAAGGAATTGCTCATGGATGACCTTTGCTAAGAATTCACTATAATTAAAAATGATTGAAGGTTTTTCTTTTGTTGAAAACACTAATAAGAAACCTATGATGGTTTCATCAACCCATTGATCAGTTTGATAGCCCAGTAAACAAGAAACTATAGAAATAATTTGGTTTGTCATTTCAGGGAACATGGAGGATGGATAAGGAGAGTTTGTCTTCGGAAATTGGACATCCTCGGGCAGAAATGTCTCAAATATTTTGGGTCTGTGAGGGAAAGTGAGGATTTTGTAGAGTTCCATGAGGGAATCTACTGAAAAAGGTTTCATAGAGGTTGACTTCTGGATCTGAAAAATTTGGCAAATGGAGTGAGGGTTAATTGTGAAAATGATGTCATTGTTTTGGGCTATAATTTCTCTTTGGTCGGGTATGTACCGAAAACAACACCATGAAAAAAATTTAGGGAAAATGATGGGTCTGAGGAAAAATGAATTGAGGTAGGAAGGAGTCCCACAAGCCCAATTCGTCACTGAGATCAACATATTTTTGTTTTAGCCAATTGTGGAGTTCGTAGAGATCAAACTCACAATTGGTTTCAATGATTTTGTATTGTTGATCCACTAAAGGCTGGTGGTCTAAGTCAATTACAGGGGCAGCATGGGGTTTTCGACTATGGATTTGGATTTACCTTTTGCAAACATGTTTGAAGGAAATGAGATAGAAAACAGTGTAATTACCTAGAATTTGTCGAAGGAAAGGTTGCTCGGCTTGATGAGGCTGCAGTAATAGTAGCAGGTTCATTGTCACATGATTTGCAATGGGATCGCAGAAGGAAAGTTGATTGAACGGGGTTTTGGTTCACTTATTGGAAATATCAATTACCATTGACAATTATCCATTTACTAGAGCATATTCATTAATCAGAGAATGATTATGTCTTTAACGGGTATCAATGGTTGCATGACAGGAAAGGATGTGATAGGAGAGGGGGCAGAATGGGAAAGGAAAGTGCCATGTGGTAGGAGTAGATTGGAATGGAAGGGAAAAGGACGTGCCACCTGGAGGGAGAGGAGTGGAGTGGAAATAGTAGGTTAATGTTATATTTTAGGTGGGAGGAAGGAAGAGCGATTTTGGAGGGGGGGTGAGCAGTAAGTAGTTTTAGGCGAGGGGGGTCTGAAGTCTGCCAGGGAGCGCCACGTCACAAAACTTGGATTTGGAGAATCGCCTTTTCACCTTCTCCCCTTGATTAACTGTCGGAGGGGTGGCGGGGGGGGGGGGGGGTGTGTCCGAAGCGATCATCTATCATTGATCTGAGTGGGTTAGATCGTGGCCATTGACTTCAGCTCGAACATTATTACATAACGATAAAATTTGTCACATCAAAAACAACTTTATTAACATTTATAGTAATCGCGATGACACTATGTGATTAAACTACTTAAACTCCATTATTAAACAAATAATGCGACATTTAAACTAGCAACGCATATTTTTATTTTCTACGGGGTTTTTCATCATATTTTTTATTTTGTTTTTTTTAATATTTATCTATTTTTTCTTTTATTTTTTCATACATATATCATTTTATTTTATTTTATTTTTTTCCGAAGAAAAAGCGAACTTTTTATTAAGAAAATAAAAAGTTACATTGCATATGCTGAGCATTTCCAATACTGCTGATTGATTGACCATGCAATCAATCAAAATCCTCCTTACTGTCATTTTGTTCCACTGTTTTCAGAGCAAAATTCTGCTGTAAGTAGAAGATCCCTCAGCTGTGTTTTGACTTACAGCCATGATCAAAAGATGTCCTCCCCAAGAGAGGCAATTTAAAACAAAATACATCATATCATTTGGGTCTCCTCAACAGAGAGGAAAACAACCCATATAAAAGTAAAAAAAACCATAAAGTCCAGTTGCATATACAAAAAAAGATTTAGAAGTCTGTGGTATATGCCTGTGCATGAAAAAAAGAAAAAAGATATGTAAAAACAGCAGCTGTAGATTATGCATATGGCGGCACTCCTGATGTTAGAACCTGTCCTTGGTAGTCTTCCACTATTTTCCAACCTCCCAAAGTTTGCTGCAAACCTTCCTTAGAAAGCTTGTCCGCGGATTCGTTGCTGTCCCTGTAGATATGGCATAGAGAGAAGTTGTTAAAAGATGTTTTTAATACCAGCAGTTCTTCCAGCATGGGTTTCAAAAATTGGTTTTTGCAAGTGCTTTTTCCGTTGACCCAATTTATAACATTGAGAGAGTCTCCAAAGATCTGAATAGTGAAGGTGTTTCTTTGAATTAGCCAACATAGGAGGAGTCTCAGAGCTGACAGTTCGACAAAATTGTTTGATCCTGACCCCAATCCAACTGAGGCTTTGAGGGAGTGGTTTGCATTTAGATGGATGATAATGCCTGCTCCTGCTTGGTTGTTTTGTGAGGCTCCGTCAAAGAAAGCCCAGGGAATGCCTTCTTTGATTTGCACTGTCTTATTTACATTTTGGGATTTTTTCTCCTCTGGTTCTGGGATAGAAGTGTAGATGGAAACCGCTTGAATGGCAGTGACATTTGGCGGAGTTCCCTTATCTTGAAAAATACTTCTGTTTCTAGCAAGCCAGACGCCCCAGCAGATGATGGGCGGAAGATTTCTCATGTTCCCTTCCGGATATTGATGCCACCATTTAGACCATGCCTCATCCAGGTTCCCATTGCCCCAATGAAACTTTTTATTCATCAATTTCTCTACCTCCCCCCAGATTTTCTTTGTTTCAATGCAATTTAGAAAAAGATGGTTGATTGATTCCACTTCATCTTTGCAAAGAGTGCACCTCCCAGGACCATGCATGTATCTAGACTGAAGAATGTCCCAGGTTGGGATTTTCCTTCTTAGAAGGCACCAGAAAAAGAGTCTGGCCTTTGCTGGACATTTTAGCTTCCAAATATGTTTCGACCACCACTCTGGTTCTCCCCATCCTTTCCTGGATAGAATGAACTTGTATCCGTCTTTTGGAGAATAATCTCCAGTTTCTCCGTGGGCCCAAATCAGACTGTCTTTAATCCTTACATTGGAGCGAAGAAGTTCTTGAGTAAAAGAATGCCATTCATTCCACCACCTCTGATCCAGCTCAAGGTCCCCTCCATCTTTCCATGCCTGACTCCACATGCTTGATTGACCTGCCTTTTCCACCTGGTCTAGGGTAAAAATGTTTTTTCCTTCTAAATGCCTGATTAATCCAGGTGATAAGGCATAGTTTTCGTTGCATCCTATCCAAGGATCTTTCCCAATCTTCAGATTCCTACCATTCCCGATCTTCCATGCCAATCCTTGTTCAATTACCTTGAATGATTCCACCGTTGCCTTCCATATCACTGAGACATTCTGCTTGTTCTTGACCGGGTTTCTTATCCAATCTTCCAATGGGACAGGGTCTATATATTTTCTTTTTACCACTCTGGTCCATAGGTTTTCCATCTTTATAAGTCTCCATCCCGATTTTTCTGCCAGAGAGAGACTAAAGTCGGGAAGACTTTTAATCCCCCAGCCTCCCCATTCCTTAGACCTTGCCACTTTATCCCAAGCCACCCATGGTAGCACCGAGTTTTCCTTTGAGCCATCCCATAAGAATCTGCTACATAGTCTTCTGATCTTTTCCATGATGCCCTTGGGAACCCAAGTTAGTGCTGCCCAGTATACTGGAATGGCCAAAAGCACTGATTTTATAAGGGTCAATCTCCCCGCTCTAGAGAGCCATTTGAAACTCCAATGGGAAATTCTGGATTCTATCTTTGCGATCAGCCAGTTCCAATCCTCCTTCTTGTAAGCATTTGGTTTTAGCCAGAAACCTAAGTACTTG
Organism: Pinus tabuliformis; assembly: GCA_031772625.1. Lineage (NCBI taxonomy): Eukaryota > Viridiplantae > Streptophyta > Pinopsida > Pinales > Pinaceae > Pinus > Pinus tabuliformis. The sequence goes on from CM062818.1 coordinate 1,197,339,424, forward strand.
AAAGGAAGATCCAAAGTACTAGGCTGGAAAGGGAAGAAAGATTGAAGCCTTGCCCTCTCCTGAGCTGCTATACCTGTCATTATCAGCTGGGATTTCCTGGAGTTTATCTGCATGCCTGTTGCTTTCAGAAACAGCTCTAAAATGATTTTTAATTCCTTTATTTCAATTTGCTCAGTATTTGTGAAGATCAAGATATCATCAACAAAAAGGAGATGTGAGATAAATAAATTAGTAGCTAGATGATAGATAAATAAATACCCCCTTTTCATTTTTTTTTTTTTTTTTTTTTTTTTCTTTTTCTTTTTTCTATCTTTTCAATGGACATCATTTATAGAATGAAATATTATTTACAACATCTCATAACATAAAGAATCAAAGGTAATCATAAGATGATCTTATAAATTATAGGACCCTAACAGTGGCTCCAATGGGGATGACATCCTCCCTGTGAGGTGCCAAGAACATTGTAGATCAGTGGCCTTTGTGCATTGGATATCTTGTTCTTATCCTGCAACTAAAATGATTACCTACTTTTATTATAAATACTGGCAGCAACTCACTAGAAGCTTAGGGCCTTCTCTCCGGGCTTCAATTCCTTATGTTAGCCACCCTCTCTTGTAGTAAAAAGGTAAAATTATATTTACAATGACTTGAATGATAAACTTATCTATTCTAGAATAAAATAGTGCTTGAGTAGTCTTCCATTGATAAGTCCTCCTGGCAGTCCTTCTCCAGTTAAGTCTTTAAGAAAAAATGCATTGTTACCTCGGAAAGCTTCAATTTTATAGGGTTCTTTCCACAAGCTATCAAATTTCCCATGCTTACCTTTTTCTTCATTCCTTGAGTCCCATATTGACATGAGATCATTTAGCTGGAAGTCATATTCTTTGGTCCTTTTTGTCATGGATCTTTTTTATTTTGTCCTGAATTATTTGATTTTTGTTGTAGACCTCCTCCCTAGTTTGTTGCAACTGTATTGTTTGATTTATCCTTCTTTGTACATCATTTGGCTCGACTTGTGATTTCTGCAATAATTTTAGCACAAGGATTCCCAGGGAAGTAGGAAAAATTGCATCCACTCCATATACTAATTGGAAATGAGACATCCCAATAGATTTCTTAGTGCTAATTCTATCAGCCGATAGAGCATTAACCAACTTCTTGTGCCAAGATTTTTTATTTTCCTACTACATTTTCTTAATAACATTGACTAAAATCTTATTAGAAGACTCAGATAACGCATTCCCTTGTGGGTAATAATCAGTAGAGCGTCCTAACTTGATGTAATACTTGTGGCAAAAATAAATCATTCTCTTTGACTTGAAAGAAACAACATTGTCAGTAATGTTTTTATGTGGGCATCCAAATCTGGAAATGATATTACCTTCTAAAAATTGAATGATTACAATATCTATAGCTTGTCTGCTTGGGATGGCCTCAATCCACTTAGTGAAGTAGTCAATGGCTATCAAAATCATTTTATGTTGAGTCGAGGATCTTGGATGGATTTCTCCATTGAAATCTAGGCCCCATTGTTGGAAAGGAACCTCAACTGAAATGGGCTTTAAAGGGAAGGGAAAAAAATTTCTTTTTCCTTCAAAGATTTGGCATGTCGAAACTCTCTTATAAACATATGCAAACAAGGTAGGCCAGTAGAAACCATCTCTCAGGATTTTGTTGGTTGTGTTCTTCTAGTAAAAATGTCCTCCACAGTATCCTTGATGAAATTCTTCTATAGCCTTGTCTACTTCATCCTTCAATAATTTTTTTAGCAAAATACCCCTAACATCTTTCCAATACACATTTTGATCTAAAATACAAAATTTCCTAGATTTTAACTTGAGAAATCTAGCTTTTGTTTTTGTTAAACCAGGAGGAGCTTGTAAATTTTGTAAAACAAATATAATATCTTCATACCAAGGAGAGGTAGCAAATGCTTCTGATACTTATGGAGTCGCCATCTCTTCCTCTTCATCAAGTGCAGCTATAAAAATTATATCTAGTGCATGGAAATTTGACTCAACCATTGGCTTAGCCAATTCCTGACCTTTGATGAGCTTAGTAGGTATTAATTCAATCCATTTGCCTATTTTCCCATATGGACCAGTCTGAGTGAGGATATCTTTCACTACAGCGATTGGAACAAATGTAATTATATGGGAATGGAGAATGTACACCCTAAATTTTTCCAGTGCCTTTATTAGAGAAAAGGCTTGTTTTTGTTTAATATTGTACTTTAAGGAGGCATCTCTCAAAGCTATGCTGAAGAAAGCTATAGTTTGTTCAAATCCTTCATTGTTTTTCTGCAAGATAACTATTGCAATTGTGTGTTCATATGCAAAAGAGAAAATCATGAAATCTTTAGTAAAATCAGGGCTAATTAAAACAGGAGTAGTTGTCAAAGCTACCTTTACTTCACTAAAATATTTTTTAGCCTCACTATTTCATTTTATTTCAATATCTTTCTTCAGCATGTTTTTGATTGCTCTCAAGATCTCAGCTAGGTTTGGAATGAATCTTCTTAGGAAATTGATCCCATCGATAAAATACTGAACTTCTTTTTTGTTCCTGGGAGAATCAATATTCATTATGGCTTCAACTCTGTTGGGGCCTATTCTAATACCTTCTTTTGAAATAATGTGACCAAGTAGCTTTCCTTCCTTTAAACCAAAAAGAGATTTTTTGGCGTTTAAGGAAATACCATATTTCCTGCATTTTTGAAAAACTCTCCTCAAATGTAGGAGGTGAGATTCCTCTGTTTTGGAAAATACAATAATGTCATCTAGGTAAATTACAATGAACCTGACTTTCTAATCAACAAATGAAATATCCATTTCTATCTTAAAAGTGACCCCTACATTCATAAGGCCAAAGGGAATTTTTACATACATAAAGGTTCCCCAAGGTGTAGTAAAATTTGTTTTATGTTGATCATCAGGATGTACTAGAATTTGGTTATATCCTGAGAAGCCATCCAACAAATAAATTCTATTGGAACCAACTAATTTATGTAAGATATGATCCATTTTAGGTAGAGGGTATTTGTCCTTGAGATAAACTTTGTTCAGATTCCTAAAATCTACACAGAGCCTTATTTCTCCTGTCTTCTTTCTTGTTGGCACTAGATTAGACACCCATTTTGAAAATATTAAGGGTACAATGATTTTTGCATCAACCAATTTTTTAACTTCCTTTTTTATCAAAGGTAACAGAACTAGATTTACCGTCCTTAAGTTATGCTTGAAAGGTTTTTGGTCTTCTTTCATGGGAATGGTATGTTGTATGATACTGGTATCATATGATTTTAGATCTTCATAGCTCCAAGAAAACACATGGTTTTAATAGCTTAATGTATTCATGTTTTTCTTTAGGAGGCAAGGATTTGGACAACTTTACAATCTTAGGACTTTCCTTAGTACCTATATTATAGTCCTCAACCTCATCTCCTACAGGTTCTATTTTTGGCTTTTTGGCTTTTTGGCTACATCGTTAAAATCAAACAACTCTTCTAATGGCACCAATCCTCTTGGTAACACATTGTCTTTTAATTGTAGAACCTCAAGTGCCTCTGAATTTTCATCGGTCTCATTCAACACTATTTCATTTATATTCTCATCTACATCATTATCTGCATCAATATGTACACACTCAAACTCTTCTTTCAACTATAAAAAAATTTCTACTTGCTTATCACTACCAAAAACCTGCCAATATCTTACATTATCTGGAACAGTTGGCCTGTGTTTCACTTCCACCTCATATTTTCTATTGGGATGGAATGGAATTTTACAAGTACTGGCTGAAGTAGCCAAAGCATCAACTAAGATATTTTTCCCTCTAGGGATAATAGACAATTGATATTCAGGAAAACATTTTAGAAAATATAAGACTGCATTTCTATAGGATCTTAGCCTAGGGTTTTTAATCGAGTACTCACATTTAATTTGGTTAATGATGAGTTTAGAATCCCCATGTACAAAATTTCTTTTAGCTCCCAACCTCCTCAAAATTTTCAATCCTAAAATCAATGCTTCATATTCAACTATATTATTTGTACATTGGAAATTAAGCTGTTAAGCATGCCATTTTTCTATATTTGTTTGTGTGTTTGAGATGAAAACACCCACCCCTACTCCTTCCTTTCTCACAGCCCCATCAAAATCCATGTTCCAAAGGGCTTCTCCCTCTTCATCTTGTTTCTCAGTATCTAATTTTTTATCCTCTTTCTAACTCAATTCAACTTCCAATTGTGACACTTCCTCCTCTACACATTCATCATTATACAAAATAAAGGAGTCCATATCTGAATGCATAGAATACAAGGGGTAATTATTTGAATTTTCTTGACTACTCACCATATATTTCATTAATGTTTCCTTGTATAACCTTCTCAGCTGACTAAAAATGGGAATGGAAGCATAAATCATGTCCATCTGCAAAGTACCCTGTAACTTTTCTCCTCGTGATCTTGATAGAAACATTCCATACTTGGGAGGTATGTCTGCCACTACAATATACCAAACTCTTTGCTGGTATTTGGACAAGTGTAACACCTAAATATTTGATGAGACCTAAGCATCTCACTTTGCTGGAGTCAAAAGAATATAAATATTTGTAGGGTCTTGTTATGTCTAATCCTAGCTTCTCCATGATGGCTCTAGGCATAAGATTGTGCGAAGCACCAGAATCAAGCATAGAATTGTGTATAATTTTGTCATGAATGTTCAAACTAATATAAAAAGGTGGCACACTACCATCCTGAGACTTCCCTTCAACTTCAAGCCCAAACAATAACTCAGGTTGGTCATCAGTTAAGTTGATTGTGTTTGTCCCTTCCCCTATCTTCAGAGCCTTCATGACTTGAGATCTATATGCATTCTTGTTAATTAATTCAGTTTACCTTGGCCAATTCATTTTCAATACTAAAATATGTCTGAGGTTTATCTTTTTCTTTGATATTTAGACCCTATTTTTTAGAAGTCTCTTTTTGAGAATCATATTTTTACTGGCTAGTAGAAGGGGTGTCACACTGAATCTTCTTTGGAAGAGTTTCAACAACCTTTTTACTCCTCAAATTGATTTTATGTTCACCTCCATTAGAGCATTTTGGTATCCTTGTTTATAATCATCTGACTCTAAAGGGAGGACTTCTGGTTGTGATAGCAAGAACATATCTTGCTCCTCTTTAGTTAAGAAAATGTGGTCAATTTCATTTTCCTCAAATAAGTTTATTTGATTTTCTTCAGGATCCTCTAGTATATCAGCTTATCCATCTGCATAATTCTCTTGGAAAGGGGGTCTAATTTTTTGTTGATCAGTTTTGCCTCTCAGTTCTCTTTGTTTGATTTGAGGAGGGTTTTTTCTAAAATTAGGATTTCTAATTGGAGGACTACCTTGATTATACCTTGGAGGAGCACTATCAGTCAAACTTATCCTTTCCATCATTCTCTCCATGGTTTTAACTAAGGTATCCAACTTAACATATGATGAAGAAGAAGCTGGTTTTTTTTTAATAGTGCCTCTCCTCTTAGCCTTTAACCTAGCTCTATTTTCCAAGAGTTTTGCTTCCACACTAACTGCATTCCTATACATTTCCTCAAGAGTAGAAGGATTCCTTTCCCTCAGTTGGTAAGATGTGTCTGGATCAAAACCATCTGGAAATTTGATCAAAGCTAGTCCTAGTGGGGGTTGTATTTCAGTTGGGATAGAATTATAAATGTTATTGAATCTAGTACAATAATATTGGACTATTTCACTAGGGGCTCTCTTTATACTCTCATATTCAACCAAGATTTAGAGAGGATTCTTCTTTACTTCCCATCTTCTGAGGAAAGTTTGGTGAAATTGTGTGAGGTCTGGGATAGAGGCAGCTGGAAATGCTTTAAACCATTTCTTAACTTCTCCTATGAGACTTTGGGGAAATAGTCTCATATTCACATCATCATCATCAATTTCTTGCAAATCTAAATAATCATTCATTTTCTCTATATCTTGTTGAGCAGTGATTGGCCCTATGCCATCAAATTGAGGTATTTGGCTCTGATAATCTTGAGGCATGGCATTAAGTTGTCTAGGTAGGACCATGGGGGCATAACGAGCTACCATGATTGGTAATTTGGAATGAGAATATAATGAAACTACAATAGGTGTGGATATGGGAGGTATCAAAGGGGGTGGGATTTCACTTTGTTGACGTAGTGGTGGTAGGGATAGTAGATGAAATGGGTACAGTGGTAATGGGAGGAATTATTGGAGGGGTAGTAGTAATAGGGGGAATTAATGGTGGGGTGGGTGATGAGGCAGTAAAGAAGAAGGTGAAGATTTAGATGATTGGTGAATAAGAGCTTTCTACACAACCTTTCCTAATTCGGTCACCAAAACTTCAAGCTTATTATATTGTTTAACAACATCTTCATCAGAGTATGGATTTATAGGTTTATGATTTGCGATATAAGGTTTCAAAATACTTTCATAAAAAACTTTCTCAGGTACAAATTTTTCTGACTTAGTGCGAAAAAGGTTATGCTCAAAAAGGCAAATCAAATTCAATATCTTCAACAGTTACAAAAATTTCAGGGAGAGAAGTCTGGGCAGTGGATTATTACTTGTTTGGCTCTCAGGTTAATTCTTCTATCTGATAAGTTTTTCAGGATTATCTACAATTTCTAGTGGTTTAGGATTTGGATTAGCTCTAGTGTATATCTTTCTAGGAGCTAGATCTACAATAAATTATTTACAGATAGAAATATGTACAAAATTTAGGTGGAAAACAACCTTAATAACATCTATTTCATAGCCACACACTTGAAATAGTCTTTAATCTTTGAAATAAAATCTTTTCCAGGGAAAATTTTAACTTTATATCATATTTGTTTGAAGTCCCCAGTATGGTTGCTAGAATGTTATCACTCCGTAATTTCCCAAGGGTGTGAGAGAAACCCAGAGGTAACCACAAAACCACTTTGGAAGTTGGGATCTAGCCCTTCCAGCTTCAGAGAGGGATCTCTCTATATGATTTAGATTTGTTGATTTAAGATATTATGCTAGTTATTGAGTTTTGAGTTTGGTTTTTTCAAAGATTTGGTTGAAACTGCAAGGACAGTCCATTGGGCATGGAGTCAATAAGTCTTAGGGTGATAAAATACAAGAACTGAAAAATAGATGTAACAGGGCAAGGCAAGGAATCTTTTGGATCTTTAGAGAATTTGTGAAATGAATGGGATGAAAAGATTTAGATTCAATTAAACATGGAGCATACTAGGATGAATTCTATATTTAATATTAGAGTGAAAACATAGATATTGTTTGTAAGCTAGAGAAGAGTGTATTTAAACAAATTTATCCCTGAATCTTCTTTAAACGGTAGAGATAGAAAGAACATATGGAAAAATGGAAAAATACCAACTTTACAAGAGAGGAAACTTGACCAATTGCCTGACACGGGAATCTTAGAACAAACTTTCTGTATTAACGGAAATGCTCACTTAATTACATGTACATCTTTTACATCAGGGATCTACTTTATTCATATGAGTTCCAACCCTTTGTACTTCGAAATATGAAGTATTTATACAAATTAACCAAAATATTTTGATTTAAAATATCAAGATTTTCCTACAAAATATCATAAAAACTGATAACAAAAATAGTACAGGAATATAGGAAAACTAAAACTGTTGAAGCTCTGGCACTGACTTCAAGTATTTTTGGTGATGACTCGGCCTGAGAAAAATATTGCTTTATTGCTGAAGATGAATACCTATTTTACTCAAGAATTTGACAAATCTTATCCCATCTGTCTTCATCTGGGGTAGAGAATTTAATTAACTTTTTGTAGGTTTCATCCAACTCAGTATATTTCTGATTGTAAACAGATGCTTTATTTCATGTTTGATTAGTAAGTCAAATTTAAAACCTTCCATGAAAGCTTTACCTGTAATGGTTCCCTTTATGGTGGAAATTTTTTATTTATCTCTTGCTATGGAATATAACTTGTGTTGATAATCCTCTAGCTGAACTAACTTATCTCCCATTCCCTTTAAACCTAGAAGCCCCTTTTGATGCAGTATGTTGAATTTTTTATGGAATTTCTAAATGCTAGACTCCAAATTGTGACACTTATTCTCCAACTGTAGCATTAAATTCCTTTTTGTAAGAATTCTTCTTACCTCTAGTATTGTTTCAATTCTGTTAATGATCTCATATTCCTCTAGCTCTTCCTTGGTCTTTGATTTCAAAATTGTTATTAAGACAATGGCTTCACCTGATTTCTGATCCTAGTTTTCTTTTATCTCTTCTATAACCTCTTTTGATCTCTGTACCAATTCCTCCTGCTCGAAAATTATTTCGATGCAAGGCCAAATTTCAATCATAGCTTCATTGATTTCCACCCAAATGTTCTCCTTTTCCTGTGCAATTGTCTAGACCATGAGTTATAGAAATTTTTGGGCACTACAACCCCAAGCATAAAATGTCCATAAACCAAGGGCTGCTAAGTCCCTAACGGTGTTGTTCCAACCCCTAAAAGAACAAGGTCAATTGATTACAGCATCTCCCAGAAGTTCTCCATGAAAAACTACTCATAACTGGTCAAAACTGGACCATTTCACCTGCTCCATAGGCAAAGTGCGTTGCATCCCACCTAAATACACACAGTAGGTGCGTTGCATTTCAAAAATCCCTTCTATGGGGTGCGATGGGTGAGAAGGGACAAACAGCAGGGTCAATCCGCAAGGTGGAGAAGCATGGAATCTTCCAGAAACTTCTCCTGTGACACTTGCCTCTCTGAATTCGACCAAGGATGAGTAAGATATCATCAATCTCCAAGTGGAATCAAGAACTATCAGAGGGAAGACACTAATCAAATCATAAGCTGACTCATCTCCCTTGCAGACATATATATATGGATCCCTCATACCAGAGATCCAGAGGCTAGAATTTTGCATCTTGTAAGGAATCGCTGTTGGTTTCTTGAGGCAACATCATAGTGTTGGGTGATCTAAGCTTTTCATGAGGTGAAGAAGGGCTTACTTGCTGAGAGGATGATGCTGGGTCAGAACAATTGGTTGTAACTCTCTTGGCTCTTTCTTGATTATCAATAAAGCTATTCAAGTTTTCCTCCATACTCTCGTGTGATTTATGTTTTATGCATTTGTATGGTCAATTTACATCTGATCCTAAATTTTTTATGATAATAGATCTATGTTCTCGTATAGTGTTATGCTGCTTTGATTCTACAGGTACTCTGTGAAGCTGGGTATACGAGAAAGCAAGTAGCAAAGGACTATCAGAAGAGAGAGGAATCGAACAAAGAACCAAGCGCAAGACAGAGGTTGGTCTCTTTTATTCTTCTCTCATCTATCTTTCATAAAGGAAAACAAAAGTAGTTTTACTTTGTTTGTTTCTAAGGTAGCTACCAGCCTTAGTGGGATTAGCAGTTCTGCATAGACACTATTCCCGGTAACAAAATGGCGACTCCGCTGGGGAGCGAGTAGATTGTTTGTTCATATACATTTGTTTACTTTATAAACTTATAGACGGAGCTTGAAGTCAAGCCAACTAGCCTTCGGACTGCATTTTCTATGCAAGTGCAAAGTAGATCAACACTGCTTCAGTCAATCTCCGGGTTTTGTTTATGATTTAAACAACTAATTTACAAACTCTCTAATTGCCCTTGTGGTGGCTCTAGTAACTTCCTTAGATCTACCCCTGTGATTGATTTACTAATTACCACTCGCTCGGCCAAAATCCCTGAACTGAACTGCAAACTGTGACCTGGAACCCAATCAAAGTCTCGTCCCTAGTCCAACGCACCGTCTGTTATGTGAATCTCAAATTTAGCGCACTTCCCGAGTGTAGTAGGTGCGTTGCATTTCAGTTTCATTGTGTTACAGGTGCGCTGATCAGACTAGGCATCGTTCCTAAATTTTGGTTTCTGTGTTCACTCTTTTCAGATCTATTCAAGAGTTTTGTTGCCTGTAGTCAGTACACCTCTGTTTGAAACCCCTTTCCTTGCTGTTATTCCACCTCCATTGTGCAAAGAACTGTAAATGTTTTGATGTATTTTTTGAGTCATTTTTAGTTCTCCTTTACAAAGAAGTAACGTAATTATACTGTCGTTTCTTGATTTGAGAGTGTCGCAAGTGTCGTTTTCAGTCATAGAAGAGAGTCTGATTGCTCTTGATAGTCGATTACCCTGTTACTATTGTATTTGATCTGAATTTGTAGTTTTTCTATTGTCGAAAGCAAGTTTTCAATTCTAAATCGCAAAGTGTTGTCATTGTCCTCATTTTGTTTTGAAAAGAAACTTGTTAGTAATTGTCACTTTGAAAAATAATTCAGATTTGTGCATTAGCTTTCTTTTTATCATTCACATATTAAGAAGGCTGAAAACAAATACATGCATGTGAATTTGCATTAGACTGTTTGATTGGTTTGATTTAGGACAGTGCATATAGTGTGTGCTCTTTGCTCTTTGTTGAAAAAATATTGTCTCTCTTTCCTTAGTAGCTAGGATTTTCATTGCACAAAGAAGATAAAACGACTATTTATCATCTTAGATTGCATTTTAGGAATTGTACCTCTATATCACGCGGTGAACCTGAAAGGCAAATTTCTTAAGCAAGATCAACTATAAAATAAATTTAATGAATCTAACAACGCTTTGGAACCTAACGCACAACATCTAGAAGTCTAGGCTAGAGACGTATTCCGGTGTCGTAAAGCCTGGTAACTATTGTTTTCACTGTTGGTTGGGTGATTCCTCCACTTTGAGACGATAAGTGCCAGTACGGACTTGTGCTCCCACGTACCGTCGAGTATATTTTGGGAGACCACAATAGGCTTTATCCTTTATCCATAGGAAGCCGTGTCTGCGGCCCTATCGATCGCAATGCACTGAACACAGCAATCGGGAAGATTGACTGCCGTACCGTAAAAAGTGTTCTGTAGTTTTGCGATTGGTTTGGTAATCCCTCTGCCTAGATTTCCAGAGCAGTCCCTTTCGTTCCTTTTTAGACTCCTTAACGGAAAAGGTCCATCTGAGCACTTGTCACTTCAGGCTCATTAAAAATCAAAGGCGACTAGAGTCATCTTTTGTTTTTTCTCGACTCTTTAAAATTGAAAAAACAAGTTGTGTCAAAGCGTCTAAAATTTATTTTAAATGGAATAATCATCACCTTTCATACGTTGGTCTTAGGTTGAAGAAAAATGGAGTCCACCAACCAAGGAATTCCCCTTGGAGGAAATCCTAGTCCCTTCTCCTCTTGGGGAGATGTTGGTGCGCCCCATATGGCCACATTGTCGCTTCTAGGATTGACAATAGGCTTGCCTGTATGGCTTTTCTCAACCTCCGTCGTTTAGAACACCGCGATTCCTGAACAATCGAGTCAGCAACTAAACGATACCGGAGTTACCCCCCAACCCTCTACTTCGTCCAATTCTTCCTCTCCTCCTTCCTCTTCGCTTGATGAAGCTGGTAAAGCCAAGAATCAAGTTCCTGAGAAGAAGAAGGAAAAGAAGAAGAAAGAGAAGAAGAAGAAGGAGCCAAAGGCGAAAAGGGGCAACCAAGCGTCGTCTAGCGAAAATCCACACACTGCACTGACCAGGCCTAAATCGCCATGTGTCATTTGCAAAGGAGACCACTATCATAGAGATTGTCCTTGCATCCCTCGGATCTTAAGGGACTGGTCTCCTCGTTTGCACAACCCGGTGTTGTCAACCTCTGATGATCATGTTGAAAATACACCGTCAACTAGTGAAAGTGAAGCCCCTGGACAAAAAGGAAAATGAAAATTTCCTTGTAAACTGTGTGAAGGCGATCACGCCGTCCACCGTTGTCCCTTCTTAGATGAGGCTAAAAGAGTTTTGGACGACCGTCCGGTTTCACCGTTACGGCTCCCTCCTGGATATAAGAAACTCTTGCCAAGTCCATCACTAGTTGAAAATCCGGCTGACACGCCCTTGTGGTCGGCCGAAGTATCTATCACTGAAGAAAAACCATCTGAATCCATGCCAGACGAAAGTCAAAAGGTCGAGGCGGCAGTTGACCCGGTCTTGCCTTCAGAGGTTCCACCTTCAGATGATACAGTCACCGAAGAGAACAAGGATGACACCGTCCAAATTATTTTCGTAAGCACAGACTCTGATGAACATGGGGGCAGTTTACCCATTCCTTTACCGCAGGAAGGAAGTTTGTCAGAGTCATACCTGGCCATCTATTCGGTCCCACCTCCAAGCAACCTGGTTGTTTCCTTCGACTGGAATCAACTAGGCAGACCCCGTTTACCGGCTAGTGTACCATTTCGAATCATTACTCGAATATATAGAATGGTCATAGCCAGTACCATCATAGATGAAGGGGCTTCTGTGAGTATCCTTTCCTCGACTGCTTGGAAAGCGCTTGGTTCGCCATCGCTTTTGCCTAAGATGAGAAATCTAACAGGCTTTGACAAAGGAACCAGTCATCACCTCCACTCTGTATTGGCCGATCATTCACCTCCACTTGATTATTTACCCCTTTTGAGGAATAGCTGCGAAGAGTGATCCTATTAGCCATCCTTGTAACACTGTCGTGATTGGGAAATTCCAAACCTTACCTGGAATCAGCTGCTACCCGAATTTATCACTTGTTCCTCAAAGACGAGCCTCCTTTAAGCTCTTTTCAACTAACTCGTAAAATATGAAAATATTGTTGAGCCATTGGCCTCTCCAGCTCGTTAAAGTGACCGGAAGTGTTATCCCTCCTTTAGATTTTAATCTTTTTGGACCTGAGGGATTATTACACAAAAAGATCGAGCGCTTGTTTTGTTCGGCTCGTTAAAAGTACCGAAAATTCATCCCTTCTGTATTGTTTTATACTTTTTCGGACCTAAGGGATTAGATGAAGAAAAAGGTTTTTTGGAGTTTCCTTTACGTCCCTTTTCAGACTCTCTAAAATTGAAAAGGACCGAGTTATCTTTGTCGTTAAACTCGTTAAAACCTAATAGCGACAAACTTGTCCATAACAGACAAGAACGAGTTTCACTATCGCTAGGCTCGTTAAAACATAGCGATGGGTTTGCCCGAAGGGAAAATTATAGAACAAGCATATGTTATCCTCCTCAAGCTTGAAAAAAATAAAGAGGTACTGGTCAGCAATGACTAGGGAAAAATTGGGAAGAAAACTTGAAAAACTTTGTTGGTAGCAAGTCGCTCTTGAACATGACACTTTCACTCCGCATCCAAGTCGGGTTGGGTTGTTTCATTCACTGGTCACATCACCATGGTCCCATCACACCATCCACATTTGGGGTTAATGCTACCGATCCATCATGTCAGTGTCGCCGGTATGTTCAAGAGAAGTCACTCAGAGAATTCACCTGTGTCTCACCCACTGCAATACATTTACGCTTCATTCTTTCATGACCGCCACCCTGAACCTTATATCACCAGATCGTTTTCACCTCCATTAAAATCATTTGCTCCGTTCTGTGTCATTGATGTGGGATTCATTAAGGCCCTCCTATGACGGATCGCTTCTTGTCGACATCAGCTCATTATCCAAGAAGTCGATCTAGGAACACCCCTTTCAATACTTTGAAGCTTGCATGCCTCAATGGCAAGTTTCTCACTTCCGGCGATAGGTTTACATCAATGGCCTTCGACCGAAATATTTTACGTGGTGTTCGACGCCAAGTCCCTTATTCACACCACGTGAATTGTACTACAATACCTTGAGGGTCATTATCATTATCGGTGATTCCTCTCGCGCCTGTTAACAGCTTACATCATTGGCTAGTAATCAGGCGATGTCTTTCCATGTTCGACTCCAGAACATCTCTCACATGGATCGACTTGTACTTTGAGTGAAGATTGAACGAGATTGAAGACCCCGGATCTAGTTTCATCCATCCGGGCTGCGATATATATTCAGGAAAATAAAGACATCAAATGTACATCATTGCTGAACAGATAATCATCCAATCTAAGGGATGATGGCTCTACTAGAATCATCAGTCTACACTCATACGATTGTCTATCTCATGTACATGGAAAATTAATTTATAAAGCTGAGCATGGGAATGCCCGCCTAAGCTAGATCATGAAAAAATTATGAAGATAATGTATTGTATTGTATCTTATTACAGGTCTCCTTCCAACTTGAAAGAACTTCAGATCCTCATGATAAATCATTTCACCCGACATCAAAAGATTAACGACCTCATGCTTTAGGGGGCAACTGTTATAGACATTTTTGGGCACTGCAACCCCAAGCATAAAATGTCCATAAACCAAGGGCTCCTAAGTCCCTAAAGGTGTTGTTCCAACCCCTAAAAGAACAAGGTCAACTGATTACAGCATCTCCCAGAAGTTCTCCATGAAAAACTACTCAGAACTGGTCAAAACTGGACCATTTCACCTGCTCCATAGGCAAAGTGCATTGCATCCCACCTAAATACACACAGTAGGTGCATTTCATTTCAAAAAGCCCTTCTATGGGGTGCGATGGGCGAGAAGGGACAAATGGCAGGGTCAATCCGCAAGGTGGAGAAGCATGGAATCTTCCAGAAACTTCTCCTATGACACTTGCCTCTCTGAATTCGACCAGGGATGAGTAAGAGATCATCAATCTCCAAGTGGAATCAAGAACTATCAGAGGGAAGACACTAATCAAATCACAAGCTGACTCATCTCCCTTGCAGACATCTATATATGGATCCCTCATACCAGAGATCCAGAGGCTGGAATTTTGCATCTTGTAAGGAATTGTTGTTGGTTTCTTGAGGCAACATCATAGTGTTGGGTGATCTAAGCTTTTCATGAGGTGAAGAAGGGCTTACTTGCTGAGAGGATGATGCTGGGTCAGAACAATTGGTTGTAACTCTTTTGGCTCTTTCTTGATTATCAATAAAGCTATTTAAGTTTTCCTCCATACTCTTGTGTGATTTATGTTTTATGCATTTGTATGGTCAATTTACATCTAATCCTAAATTTTTTATGATAATAGATCTATGTTCTCGTATAGTGTTATGCTGCTTTGATTCTACAGGTACTCTGTGAAGCTGGGTATACGAGAAAGCAAGTAGCAAAGGACTATCAGAAGAGAGAGGAATCGAACAAAGAACCAAGCGCAAGACAGAGGTTGGTCTCTTTTATTCTTCTCTCATCTATCTTTCATAAAGGAAAACGAAAGTAGTTTTACTTTGTTTGTTTCTAAGGTAGCTACCGGCCTTAGTGGGATTAGCAGTTCTGCATAGACACTATTCCCGGTAACACCATGGCAGATTCATTCTCTAATTGTTCAATTCTATGAGTTAACCTATGAGTCTTTTGAAGCTCTGCCACATACACATTTTCAATCTTTAATTTATGTTCTTGGAGGTTTTTAAGCTGAGTTTTCAGCTTTTCAATCTCTTGGCCTTTGATAGACAAGTCTTCCATAGCTTTGATTAATTCTCCTAATGTATCTGTAGAATGTATCTCTATTGTAGTAGTTGTTGAAGTCGAAGCACCTGTTGCTGATGTACCTGCAACCAGAATTGTTGTGAGAGGAATGACTCCTAAGTTAGTTGATTTTTCTTTCTCTTTTAGCAGCTTCTCAATTGTAGTCTCCATTTGTTTAATCTGCCCATTTTGCTCTATGATAATTTTAAACATATCTTCTTTCTCCTTCTCTAGTTGTTCCACTTCCTTTTTCTGTGGATCTTCAGTGGATGGAAGTTTTAACTACTTCTTCAAGGCTACAATTTCAACATTTTTTCTTTTAATTATCTCATCAACAACTTTTACATTATTGGGATCATATCCCCGTTTAATCACTAAATCCTCTAAAGACTTTATCTTAGTGTCTTTAGCTAAAGAGGATATTTTCTTTAATTTCAATTGAGACTAAATATTGTTGATTGGTGTCTAAAGTCTGGAGGCAGGCATTGCTAAGTTTGTCAAGGTGGAATACAACAGCTCACATGATTTCTTGTGAAAATCCATCTAATCAATAGGATGGATTTTATCAATGTTGAAAGAAAAAAGGGACTTATTATATTCATCTGCAGTTTTAGGAAAAGGAACTTGAGCTTCTAAGAAAGATATCTACATTTTCCCTTCCTCAGTGTCAAAAGAAGAGAGAAGTTTGTGCTGAGATGAAGTTGTTTGCTTCCAAAACTGAGAATAGGTGGTTTCTTTCAGGAGTTCATTTTTCTTCTTTATCTCCTTATACCTAGCAAATATACTTGGTTCAGCTTGATCATGAACCAATTCTCCTGATTGAGATGTTTCTAGAGGTTCTTGAGAAGCTGAAGATGATGGTGATCCTATGAAAATGTCTTCAATGTGAGGGAAAGTAGAAGTATAAGGGCCTGTCAAAACTATTGTAGACTGTACATTTTCTTCCTGTGAAAACTCTTCTACTGGATTGGTTTTCTGCCTCTTCTTATATATTTGAAATTATTTCCCTTGAATTTCTGTGACTGAAGGGGAAACATCCTCCCTTGGCCTTTTATTCTTCTTTTCCTGGGGCACTATTGTCTGCGATGTTGTTGTAGAGAGTACATGTTCTTCCGCCTCTTGCTATGTGTTTTCCTACCATTTATCTTGATTCCTATATTGCTCAATTTCAGGTTTGGGAGTATGAGTGTAGGGAGTAGTTTTTTGCTCTACTCTCAACTTTGATATTATTCCCAAAGGATCATATGACCAAGTGAAACTGAGTTTAAACTTCATCTGTTTGAGCAGAAGATCTGCTTCTTTTGTTGTTGTCCTAATATTGCAAATGAAAGGCCCAACCTGTGCTTTTATTTTGAAATGATATTTCCTCTTGGTTGTTACAAAGTGTAGATCATCCATATTGATCATTTTCCTAATATACTCTAATGCAAAAATTCTAATATGAACAAATTTAGGCAATTTATAGGGAGACAATTTGCACCCATACACTCTTATATCAGTGTAATTTTGATACATGTACCAATCACCTATCTTGGTTTGATCACTGAGATATAAAATTCTCTTTATCTCAGGTCCAATTCTAGGTTCAACATCATTGTTAAGTAGGCATGAAACTGTATACAAAAAATGGTCTATATAATCACTGAAGGTGAATTCATTGGTTTGCTTCCTTACCAAGGAAGTCCAATGAATCACAGATTGTGCATTTCCCTGTTCATCCAACTTTTGTAATGGAAATTGAAATCTATCTGCCTGATGGAATAAGAATAGGTACACTAAAACTGAAGCATGTTTGAAGACTCCTTCTGTAGAAAACTTAAGGAACTGCTCATGGATGACCTATGCTAATAATTCAGTGTAATTAAAAATGATTGAAGGCTTTTCTTCTGTTGAAAGCACTGATAAGAAACCTATGATGGCTTCATAAACCTATTGATCAGTTTGATAGCCCAGTAAACAAGAAACTATAGAAATAATTTGTTTTGTCATTTCAGGGAACATGGAGGATGGATAAGGAGGGTTTGTCTTCGGAAATTGGACATCCTCAGGCAGAAATGTCTCAAATATTTTGGCTCTATGAGGGAAAGTGAGGTTTTTATAGAGTTCCATGAGGGAATATACTGAAAAAGATTTGAGAGAGGATGAATTATGGACCTGTAGCATTTGGAAAATGGAGTTAGGGGTAATTGTGAAAAGGATGTCATTGTTCTGGGCTACAATTGCTCTTTGGATGGGTATGTACCAGAAATGGCACCATGAAAGAAATTCAGGAAAATGATGGGTTTGAGGAAAAATGAATTGAGGTAGGAAGGAGTCCCACAAGCCTAATTCTTCACTGAGATCAACATATTTTTGTTTTAACCAATTGTCGAGTTCATAGAGATCAAACTCACAATTGGTTTCAATGATCTTCTATTGTTGATCCACTAAGTCTAGTTATCTAAGTCAATTATAGGGGGCATGATGGGGTTTTCGAATGTGGATTTGGATTTAAATTTTGCAGACATGTTTGAAGAAAATGATATGGAAAACAATGTAATTACCCAAAAGTGGTCGGAGGCAAGGTTTCTAGGTGCTATGAGGGTGCAATAATAGTAATAGGTTCACTATATCATTATTTGCAATGGGATCACAGAAGGAAAGTTGACATGATGGGGTTATGGTTCGCTTATTGGAAATATCAATTATCGTTGACAATTATCCATTTACTGGAGCGGATTCATTAATCAGAGAATGATTATGTCTTTAACGGGTATTAACAGTTGCATGATAGGCAAGGATGTGACAGGAGTGGGGGTGGAATGGGAAGGGTATGTTTCATGTGGCAGGAGAATATTGGAATGGAGGGGGAAAGGACGTGCCACTTGGCAGGAGAGGAGTGGAGCGGAAATAGCGGGTTAACGGTTATATTTTAGGTGGGAGGAAGGAAAAGCGGATTTCGAGGGGGGGGGGGTGAGTGGTAAGTAGTTTTAGGCGAGGGGGGTCTGAAGTCCACCAGGGAGCGCCACGTCGCAAAAGCTATATTTGGAAGATAATCTTTTCGGACCCCCCCCACCCCTGATTAATGGTTGGAAGAGAGGGGGGTCTGAAGCAATCGTCGTCGTTGATCTCAGTGGGTTAGATATTGGCCATTGACTTCAGCTCGAACATTATTACATAATGACAAAATTCATCGCATCAAAAACAAATTTATTAACATTTGATTAATTATGATTACAATGTGTGATTAAAGTAATTAAACTCCATTATTATATAAATAATGCGACATTTAGACTAGCAACACATATTTTTATTTTCTAAGGGGTTTTTCATGATTTTTTTTTGAATATTTATCTATTTTTTCATACATATATCATTTTTTTTATATCCCCTTTTCATTTTATTTTTTATTTTCGTCTCTTTTCTTTTCTTTTTCTTTTTTCTATTTTTTCATTGGAAATAATTTACATAATGAAGTATTATTTACAACATCTCATAACATAAAGAATCAACAGATAATAATCAGATGATCCTATAAATTATAGGACCCTAACACATCCAACATCTCATACCATGCAACTCTTTTTCATTGTGTATGCACTCCCTACTCTGATGGACCCAAGGTGAGGCCACATAACCATCCTTTCTTTGGTCAAGGGACCTCCATTGGAATAGAACTCCAATTATTTATTTATATTTTGATTATATTATTGAGTTTACCACTATTTTTGCATGTGCATTAAAAATTAATGTAGAATGTTGATATAGAATTTTAGGAATATTAATCTAAGTGCTCTCATTATGTTGTGTTTGAACCTTAGTGAAAATAATTCATATTCATTAACTTTGGATTCATAATGCAATTCTTATAAGATATCCATATGGTCTTCATTACCATTCACAAATTTAACCAATTATTTTCAAATTTCTAGGGAATGGTGAGGTTAAACCCACTAACCAATGAGACTTTGAGAATATTTAGTTTAGATGCAAGTTTGTCTTTGGCTAGCATCATGGTATACCTTATTAGTGGTGGGATTTCAAGTTCCTTTACTATATCCAGGGTATTTATAAACAATTCACCTATCTTCCCTTCCAAGGTGTTACAAGTAACTATTAGTTGTCAAAGGATATCAATCCTTATGAACCAACAAGATTTTATATACTTTATTATTCTTTTGGAAGGGAGATCCTATCGTTTTCTTGTGTAATCATCCATGTCTAATCATCTTTCCACAAATCTACATAATGCATTTTTATAGAAATATTCATCATTTTCTAAAAGTTTTTGAAGATACTGAATAAGAGAAAAGAATCTAGTTTCCATGTTGCTTGATTTAATAAAAAAATTCCATGCTTCTAAAATTGTATTGAGCCATTTTTTTATGTTCTTAGAAACATATATTATGATCCTCATTAATAAATTAGACACCTTTTTGACTTTAGAAGATGATCTAGGTGTTTAGGGAGGAATTTGGTCTAGGGTGACGATAGAAAATGGCTTTGCAAATAAAGTTCTAGGACATTATTAAGCTCATTTGTCCTTTTCTTTAGCCTATCATTCTCTAATTATTACTCTGTTATAAAGTGAGAGAATGCATCGCAAACAACATGCGATAGAATTTGATAATTCAAGAGGCATTCGGTTCCGTGGCCTCAAATTATGAGTTCCATTTCCCTGTAACATTCTTATTATTGGCATTATCTTTTTCAATTTATAGCTTTTTGGCCTTGGTGCGATGTAAGGGATTCTTCATAACACCAATTATCCATTCACAAGATAACTCCCTTGTAATTTGATAGATTTCTACCATTTTGTATTTTTTTCCTAAGCGGGTACTTGATTAACAACATCAACTTACATTTATGTCACATTATCTACTAGACTCTCAGAGTCTCGAGCACTTTTTGTACTAGTACTTCCTTTTAGTTTTGAAGGTGATATAGTATGTTTTTTCTCCATTTGAGAATGAGGAGGATCCCAACCATCTCCATTTCTCACACATTATTCATTACTCTCTTTTCTATCTACGATATACTCATGACTCTTATGGTGGAAGAGGAACTCTTATGGTGGATATGGGTAGAAATAGCATCAATGTTATTTGTATATTTCCCCCCATGTCTATGATTTTATTAACTATCCTCCTTTTGCAGCTCAATTTTATTTGCATGGGTGTTTCAACTGGATCATGTATTTTACATCATCATTGTAAATTTTCTTCTTTTTCTTTGGAGTATTCTTTCTGTTGTTGGGATCATTATCATTATCTCCTTATGTAATTTCTTATTCTCTTATGAAATAATTAATATAACCTACTATAGATAATTGAGCCATGAAAGTTCCATGTGGATCAAAACCCTTGTATGCTTTAGTTTCTTTTTAATGAAAAGGACTGAAAAACATGGCTATCTTAACCATATGAGATATGATTTTAATAGAAGCATCACCAAATTTCAAATGTAAAGAAGTGTATTGGTGCTTTCCCTTCTTATCAAAGAAGGAAGTCCAAAACTTATCCTATCTATATACTTCAACAATGAAATTTTTCTTTCACAAAAAACAAGGAAGGAGAAGAAGTTTTCGTTTAAAACTGAAAAGTTTGATATAAGTAAATTCTTCTTCATAAACATGGATTCCT
Organism: Pinus tabuliformis; assembly: GCA_031772625.1. NCBI lineage: Eukaryota > Viridiplantae > Streptophyta > Pinopsida > Pinales > Pinaceae > Pinus > Pinus tabuliformis. Next base: position 1,197,360,468 of record CM062818.1, read on the forward strand.
TTTCCATCCAAAAAATATAATGCTTCCTTAGTTAGCCTTTTGGGTTGTGCTCCAATGAGCATATATCTAAATTTTGTAACAAACAAATCTAGAATTTGGTAAAAATGAAATGAAGCCTTGTGTCTCAATAATATGGGGTTACGGGTACCAATATTGAATTGGTTCTTCATCAATATTAATATTTCCCCTTGGGGGTATACCTTTGAATATATTGCAATACACCAAGGAAAATACTAGATACAAATTCATGAAGAACCTATTTGCTTTCACAAAATTAGAAACTTGATAAGAGATTTAATTTGAGATTGTTTATGCCAAGTTGAAGAACACTTTCACAGGAACGCAATAGATTACAGAGATAACCATAAACACAGAGATGCGATAACCATAAATACAAAGATGCAGCAGAAATAATACTTCATTTCCTTAATGGAAAATACTGAAATATGCTTACAAATAGAAATGGAAAGAAACCAGCTAGGGCGATGGTAGATTATCTCTGAGAAGAGATGTGGCGGCTACATGCCTCTGAACTATTCCGAACTGTGTTACAATGAGGCTCGAAGGCCTATTTATTATTGAGAAACAATGTAAAACCCTTAACATTCCGAAATCTAACCCTAGAAGATGAAACGCCAAATTGTGGGCCCCGTTTGGGTAAATTGGTACATCAATTTCCCGGGGTCGTAACTTTGGCATTCGATCTCCGTTTGACGCGTACGATAGCTCGTTAGAAAGATATATCCGAGTACTACCACTTTGGGAGGCAACATCGATCCATGGACCCATGTTGCCCTAGATTCCCAAAAAAACATCGTTTAGGGCCTCAAAACGGCTCCGGAAGTTCAGGACCCGAAAAACTGCTAAAAATAGTAAGTTGTGCTACAATTAAGGAAACTGAAAATGCTGAGAAAGACAATGGTGGGGGTCCAGGTGGACTTGGCAGGTGGCCAGCAATATCCACCTGGATCATTCCTCCCCCCTTAGGAAGCAATGGTCCCCATTGCGTTGAGCTCCTCCATGAGATGAGGAAACTTCTGCTGAACTTGTTCCCTGGTGAGCCACTTGCCCTGCTGAAGGAGTTGGCCTGCTTTGACAACTCGATACAGTTGGATATTCTGTTGGCGAGTGTTCTTGATCTGTGTGTCCATGATCCGATCAGTTGCAGCTTGTTCCATGCAATCTGGATTTAATTCTGTGGGTTTGAGCTGTTCTGCAATGTCGGATGTGTCTAGCAATGGTGGAAAGTATGGCCGAAGGCGGTCCACATTGAACACTGGGTGCAGGCCAAGGAATGGGGGAATGCTGAGCTCAAATGCATTGTCTCCCATAGCCTTAGTAATGGTGTAAGGACCATATCGGAGTGGTCTCAATTTCCGATAGGCTCCAGTAAGGCGTTCCTTTTGCAAATGCAACCAGAGTTTGTCGCCCACCTGAAACTTGTGTGGCACCCGGTGTTGATCATGTCGCTGCTTGTACTTGGCATTTGATTTCTCAAGAATGTCATGGACCTGCTGGCGAATATGTTGGATGCACTCAATGAAGCTGGTGGCCTTATCTGTTTTGGACTGGACATGAGCTGAATTCATGTGAGTAGCTGCAAGGGGCATGGCCACATCAATGGGGCATAGTGGCTGGAATCCCAAACCCACCTGAAAAGGGCTATGGCCAGTGGAGCTGTGAAGAGCTCGGTTGTAGCTGTGCTGAACATAAGGGAGGCTCTCGTCCCATGTGCGTGGATGCTTTGAGTTATACATGCGCAGAATGTGCACAATCATCCTGTTGACAACCTCTGTCTGGCCATCAGTTTGAGGATGGAAGGCTGTGGACTTCGTGAGTTTGGTGTCCAGCATTGACCAGAGACTGGACCAAAATGTGCTGAGAAACCGACTGTCCCGATCTGAGATGATAGACTGTGGGATCCCAAAGTGCACCCACACTCGTTCAAAGAAGAGTTTAGCAATGGCTTCTGCTGTGATATTCTTCTTGCAGGCCATCATAATGGCCATCTTCAAGAACCTGTCGACGACCACAAAAACACAGTCATTTCCATGCTTAGTGGAAAGAAGGCCTGACATGTAATCCATGGAGATGGATTCCCAAGGTTGACTAGGGGTAGGCAACGGGGTATAGAGGCCGTGCTTCTTAATGGTCGGTTTGGCAATGGCACAGGCAGTACATGATCGAATGTACTTCCCAACATCCTGTCGAAGATTCGGCCAATAGAAATAATTTTGCAGTACTGCCACTGTTTTCTCGACCCCGAAATGCCCAGCAGCCCGACTGTAGTGTGCTTCCCAAATCATCTTGGCACGCTCGCTTGAAGGAACACAAAGGTGACCGAGGTGGCATAATAGGGCATCCTGGAGGTGAAAATCTGCAACCTGCCGACCCTCCAAGAGTGTCTGGTATGTGTGGCCGAATTCTGGGTCACTTTTGTAGAGAAGTGGCCAATCAGAAGTCTCGTGCCCACAAGAGTTGAGCACGGTGGTTAGCGCCATGATCGGTGGCCGACTGAGGCAATCTGCAACATTATTGGTGCTGCCCTTTTTATACTTGATATTCAAGTGAAACTGTTGCAGGTATGTAGACCACTTCTGATGGCGATCATTCTGCAATTTCCCTTGGGTCTGTATGAACTGCAGAGGTCGGTGATCTGTGTGGATGACCGTTTCCTTCCCCAAAATGTAATGCTTCCATTGTCGGCAGGCCTGTACAATGGAATACATCTCTTTATCATAAGTGGGGTACTTCCGGACTGTGTCTGAAAGTGTTTCACTGTGATATGCCACTGGATGTCCATGTTGAGTAAGGACTGCCCCAATAGCATAGTCAGAGGCATCTGTCTCGACCTCAAATGGTTGTTGTAAATCTGGTAACGCGAGCACTGGTGCCGTGCAGAGGCGATCCTTCAACTCCCTGAATGCCTTTTGTTGAGATTCAGACCAAAAGAATTTTGCTTTCGCCCCGCCCTTGGTGACTTGACTCAAGGGCCAAGAAATATGAGAAAGCCCAAACACAAACCTGCGGTAGAAGTTGGCAAGACCTAGAAAGCTGCAGAGCTCTGTTAGAGTGGTTGGAGAGGGCCAATCCCGAATGACTTGGATCTTGGCTGGATCGACATGCACCCCCTGTTCATCAATGATGTATCCCAGATACTGAACCTGGGTCATGCCAAAAGTGCATTTCTCCAAATTGGCACATAGCTTGTGTTGCCGCAGTGTTTGGAGAACCTGTCGGATGTGGTGGAGGTGCTCTTCCCAACTCTGGCTGAAGATCAGAATGTCATCCAAGTATACTACTACAAAGGAGTTGGTGAATGGCCGCAAGATGTCATCCATTAGCCTCATAAAGGTTGCAGGAGCATTCGTCAATCCGAAAGGCATGACCAACCATTCGAAGAGGCCCTCCTTGGATTTGAAGGCAGTCTTCCACACATCGGAGGGTTCGATTGGTACCTGGTGATATCCTGACTTCAGATCGATCTTGCTGAAATATTTCGCCCCCTTTAGTTGGTCTAGGAGGTCATCAATCCGCGGGATCGGGTACCTATTACGGACAGTGATCTTGTTCAGCGCCCGATAGTCAATACAGAGTCTCCACGTCCCATCCTTCTTCTGTACCAACACGATTGGGCTCCCATAGGGCGATGAACTCGGACGGATGTGACCTTTCTGCAGGAGCTCCTGAATCTGCCTCTTGATTTCATTGTTCTCCAGAACGGAGCGCCGATAAATTGGTCCATTGGGTAGCGGCGCACCTGGGGTCAGATCGATGGAGTGCTTGACTTGACAGTGCAGAGGAACCCCTGTCGGGGAGGTGAAGATGTCCTCGTACTCCTCAACAACCTTGTCCATCTGTAGTTGTCGTGCAGAGGGACCCCGTTTGGAGGCCGCGGCCACTGTCTTCTTCTTTCCTTGAGGGCGTATCATCATGAAAACAAATTTCCTGGTTTTGGAAATGATCTTACTGCATTGTTTTGCAGTAATCAAAGAGATGGCGGCAGGTGGTGCTACCTCTGGTATCCTGAACAACTTATTTCCCAATGTAATAATAACAGCACGGGGCCTTGATTCATACACAACATGTCACTTCCACAAGTATGGTTGTCCTAGTAATACATCACAAACTTCAAGGGGAGCAATGTCACACAATACGTCATCCGTGAAGGGCTTGATGTTGTATGGAAGGCGACACTGCTGGCTCACGCGAAGATCTCGTCCTTGGTGAAGCCACCCAATGGTGTATGGTTGTGGATGTGCTGTGGTCGGTAAGCCCAACCGCTTCACGACCTCTGCCGAAATGAGGTTCTTTTGACTCCCGCTATCAACAATGAACTGTATCGGGGAGCCCTTTACCCACATCTGGGAGTGGAAGAGACGCTCCTCCTCCTCTGGATCTTCGGGTTCATTTTTCTGGATCTTTGCGGTAGCAACAGTGGCGCTGGGATCCGCATCAATGATCTGCTTCCCTTTTTCATACCCCTTGTCGGGTTCTGACTCAGAGTCGGAACATGCATTTGATTCTGAAACCTTTAGCTCAGCCACCAGTGACTGCTTGGCCCGACACTCACTTGTGTTGTGAGTGGAGCTCTTATGGAACTCGCACCATTTTCCAGTGTCCTTTCTTGGCTTCACGACGCTGTTCTTTGCTTGCAGCTTCGGCTGGTTGTCTTGGGCTGTCCCGCCTTGGCTTTGTCCTTTGTTCTGTGGTTTAGGGGCACCTTTCCCCTGCTTTGGATTCGCAGATCCAAAGTCTCGCTTCTTTTGTTTAAACTTATGCTCGACCTTGACGGCATATCGGTATGCTGCGCCGAGCGAGGGGATGTTTAGGAATTGTATTTCTTCCTGGATGTACTTGTGCAGGCAGCCACGGTATTTGAGTATCAAATGTTGCTCCGAATCCTTGATACCCAACTTTGTGCGAAGGGTATGGAAAAGATTGGTGAACTCCGGCACGTCTTGGTCCCTTCCCTGCCGCAGCGTGGTCCACTTTATGTATTCATCCTCATAGCTTCCGACAGGGTAGTACCGCTCCTTGATGGCATCCCGAAACGAATCCCAGGTGGGTGCAGCTGAAAATAGTGAGCCAGTACTTTCATCCTTCTGCTCGCAGTAGGTTTCCCACCAGTCCTTGACGTGGGGGGCTGCTTTGAGAAGAGAAAAAACAATCTTTTCCCAACTCGAAAATTCATGAACAGAAAAATAACCCTCTAGCAGATTTAACCATTTATCTACGGCATCTGCGTCTATCTGACCCTCGAATATGGGGATTTCAAAATTAACTTGTACCTTAAAGGGTGTGGCATTTCCAGAGTAGCTGCTGGAAGACGATGCGTTGCTTCTGGGTAGCCGCTGAAGGATCTGGGCAAAGCTGTCCATCATCGCGTTCCGTTGTCACTCGAGGGCTTCTTCGAGCAAGATTTTGATGGGATCTCCTGCCCCCTCATCTTTCTTCTCGTCCGCCATGGGAGGCCGTCGGGATTTGCGAGGCTGGTCTTGCAAAGGTTCGACCAGTTCAAGCCCTAACTCCTTATATCCCGACCTCGTTAGGGACATGCAAAGAAAAACAGAGAAAAAGCAGACCGCTTTGATACCACTGATCCGGATTTAGACAGGAACGCAATAGATTACAAAGATAACCATAAACACAGAGATGCGATAACCATAAATACAGAGATGCAGCGGAAATAATACTTCATTTCATTAATGGAAAATACTGAAATATGCTTACAAACAGAAATGGAAAGAAACCAGCTAGGGCGATGGTAGCTTATCTCTGAGAAGAGATGTGGCGGCTACATGCCTCTGAACTGTTCCGAACTGTGTTACAATGAGGCTCGAAGGCCTATTTATTATTGAGAAACAATGTAAAACCCTTAACATTCCGAAATCTAACCCTAGAAGATGAAACGCCAAATTGTGGGCCCCGTTTGGGTAAATTGGTACATCAATTTCCCGGGGTCGTAACTTTGGCATACGATCTCCGTTTGACGCGTACGATAGCTCGTTAGAAAGATCTATCCGAGTACTACCACTTTGGGAGGCAACATGGGTCCATGGACCCATGTTGCCCCAGATTCCCAAAAAAACGTCGTTTAGGGCCTCAAAACGGCTCCGGAAGTTCAGGACCCGAAAAACTGCTAAAAATAGTAAGTTGTGCTACAATTAAGGAAACTGAAAATGCTGAGAAAGACAATGGTGGGGGTCCAGGTGGACTTGGCAGGTGGCCACCAATATCCACCTGGATCATGAAGGGAGAAATAAAATACATGTAGAACATACTTAGGGATATAAATAATCAAGCCTTGACCAACATAGCTTGAGAAAATCTAGGCGAAATATCGATATGTTTATATATCATTAATATGTCAATTTGAGAGACATTAGCTGGTATGGTAGAGGGTTGAGCCAAAAAGTCTTAACAAACTTCCCACCACCTTGAGAATCAAGAAATGAGTCAACCTTAGGAAGTTTGAGGACTTTGTCTAGATTTGGTTGTCCGAACATATTGCTAAATATGCTTGGAGTTATAATAACAAGAGTTATTGCCTTTGCATGCACTTGAATCATCTTGTGTTGGGAATCAAATCTATGTGCATTGTAGGAAACAAGATCCCTAAAGTTGAATACTTCTGGCATGAAACCAACCTTGACTATGCTAATTGCCCAAACTTTGTTATCAATATTTTTCTCTGGTGAGAGATCAGAGTAGCACCTCTAAGCTATATAACAATAAAAGTATTTGTTTTAGCAAGCTAAGGAATTGATGGTATCCCACATAATGGTTCTTTCTTCATTAGTTTCACCATCCCTACTTTAAATAAATGATATATGTGTTGGGATTATTGATATAAATCATACCCATTTTTTTGTTAGGAAGCTAAAATCATAAATAATCCTTAATGAAAAATTATTTTAGTGTGTACACTTTATCCATAATGCATGCAAACTATTGGTAGTGATTGTCATTTGTGTGATTTATGGGAAAATGCGATAGTTAAGCCTCATTTACCTCAAACAATTTCCCTTGTCTCGTGGAATGTACCAATATAAATACACCATAAATCACCTCAATAATAGTAACCATAAAGGTTATATAGTGAAGGAACGGTATTCTAAGCAGAGGATGTAGAATATAGGACGTGGAGGCTATGGAGGGTGTGGGGTTGGAGTATATGAGGGAGAGTAATGTAGAGGAAAGGTGACATGGAAAAAAAGGAAACGTAGTTCCCTCACATGGTAAGTAATTGGGAATGACAAATAAACTAAGTGTACAACTAGCATGGGGTCATTTGTGCCTAATGCAGAGAAGAAAGTTCATATGGTGCAAAGCATGGAATCTATAATAGTTCTTTGCATATTGTTGAAAGGAGACTCATGAAAATGACTAAGTGCATGCTTGTTGATAAATAATGAGGAAATAGGTATGATATGCATGTGTAATGTAGAGGGTAGTAATATGAGGAGGAAATATTTCTTATTTTCACATCCACCTATAATAGGGATTAATGTGAGAGGCCTCAACAAGAAAAGGTATCAACATTTCAACTCCAACTATAGGATAGTGACCTCTCGTGGGTTGTTGAGAATCTAGAAGTTCTTTCCCTTTGGGAATGTAGTTAAAGGAAAAGAAAAGGATAAGATAATGAAGTGGATGATAAAGAAGTAATTTTCATATGAAGCAATACAAACAATTATATCATCGAACAAACTATAATAGATTTACAATATAGGGCCCAAAATGTTCATGAAAAGAAATGTTTTAAGTGCTACACATATATAGGAAGATTTAAAAGTATTCCATCCATACTTTTGAGAAAATTTTAATTGAAACCATAGACTTTCTCTATTTGATAGGGTCCAATCCATTTAGCACCAAACTTTGAATGCAAGGATCACTTTTCTTTAGCTTTATTCCACAATAAAATAAATCAACATTTATGATATTATTTCATCATAAAACTTTGGTCAAAATATCTCTTCATTGCTTTTAGTTTCTATTGTATGTTTAGTAAAACCTATGCTCTTTATTCTTCTAGTGGCATCGTCTTCTATTCCAATGGATATGACAAAAGCATTGAACTCCAAGTGTACTCATGGCACCAGTATCAAACATGAAATTATGTCATATCAACTTGGGAGTTTCAAGAGATATCAAGAACAGAGAAATTTTACCTCAAGGTTTTGTGAATGGAACACTATGTTTTTGGTGAATGTAACTATAGCTACTTCCACTCTTGGATTTGTGGATTCTCCTTCTGTAATACTTTGAGTAGGTTTTCCCTTTTGAGGAATTTTCACCACTTATAAAAATGGAAGAGTGATTCACAATTTTTGAGTTCATAAATAATATTAAAGATCATGCAGGAAGTAACTTCTATTTGATTTATAGATTTTTGTAGCGGCTACAACCACCCTCAAAATTTTTTCCTTAGCTTCCTTTTGGAGCCTCCCTACCAACCGTTACAGCAACATGTCTTGCTTCATCAAGTACACAAGCTCCAGTGGTTTTCTTGCAGAAAGACAACCTATTGATCAAACCTTGATGCATTGCCCCCATAGGCTGTTCATCCAGAATTGGTCCAGTAGTAGATTGAGCAGCTCCTTCAATAATTTGCACAAATTTGGAGGGCAACCAGCCTTCCCTCCAGAAATTATGAAATCCTGATTGGTAGCTTGTTGGGCCCCAGAACTGCGCAATTATGCTGAGCAAGATTCACCCAAAAAATTACGCAATCCTTCCCAGCTAGGCTGCTCAGCCCAGAATTTGCGTAAATCTAGGTAGCAACCAGCTACTCTACCCATAAATTGCGCAAATATTCTGATAAACTAGCCCAACTCCCATCTATAAATGTGCATTTTCTCCCAGCAGTTGAGTAGCCTCTTGCATGTTTATCTGAGTTGACCGGTTCCCTCCGGGACTGAGTAAAATAGACTTGCATGCGTGGGCTGCTTCTCCCAAGGCAGCTTGAAAAGGCATCCCTTGTTTCAGGGAGTTGTTTTTGGCAGTTAGAGGTTACATGCAAGGATCATTTCAGAAACCTCCCACCAAGTGTCGCTCTTCCTAGATTTGTGGCATGCACGTCACATCTTTGATTTTAACAAAAATCATGAACTGAATGTTGCAGAGCTCATTGCTAACATCAACCTTGTAGCTCTGACATCCCACATTACATCTAGGATCCGTCGGCACATTCAACTCAGTTGTTTTTGGGTAAGCCCGCTTTCCATGTCTTGTGTTGCATTTCTAGTTCCTTTTTGTGTTTTCTTCATATGAAGGTTGTCTACTTGATTTCAATGAGCACTTGCTGTCATTTTGATACATACTAGCTTGAACTGTTTTAGTTTTTGTTAGCATCTCATTATTGTCGCATGCATGAAACTATTTTTCACAAATAGTATTTGATTTAGTTGGGCAGCCTTGGCCGAGACTTCGCCTGATAAGACAAAATTGCGCAATCCTGAGAGGGAAGGTTATGTCTTCCTCTTAGGAAATGCGCATTTCTACCCAGTGACTGTCCTACAGTCTTGCATTGTGCAATTCTGAGGGACAATGATTGTTTGCCTAGAAAATTGCGCAATGCAGTCACTAAGCCTGCAACCATTGCTAACTGAGATTACGCATTACGCAATTCCAGCAGTCAGTAGCCATAATGGATTGTGTATTGCGCAGCTCCAACAATTAGTTAGCCTCCCAACAATCCAGACTATGCCTTGCGCAGTGTTGGCAGTCAGCCTCCCAACCTCCTAGCATAAATTGCGAGACCTTCATGTTCAGTCACACTGGTATGTTGCAAGTTAGTTCTCAAGTTCATTTTGGTTTTCGACTGACAGATTGCTTGCCATGAGTGTTGCCATGTCTCCAAGTATCGTAGGTGTTCATCTGCCTCTCAGCAGCACAAGTACAATGGTTTCCAGGAGAGCAAAGTCAAAGACACCGTTCAAAGCACACTTGGGGATGCAGTCGATCAAATGTCTATGAGCTTGCCTACTCACGAAGACATCAAGTTGTTTGTAGAAAAGGACATAAAGATATGATGGAAGAAGCATCACAATGAGTAACATCATGAACAATAGCTAAAGGCAACATACCGAATGCAATGAATGCAAGAGGAAGGTTGTTGACAACACGGAGGCAGAACAAAGTTGCAAGCTCAAGCAGATCCACTGATGATGAAAGCAACTTTGGAGACTCAGGCTATGAGGTGATGGCGCGATCGCGTGAAGATAGAGAATGGAACAAAGAAGGAGTTGCATGTGCTGAAGCAACAACTCAAGGAAGAACATGAGTTGCACAGACAAGCAAATGAGTTGCAGCAGGAACAGGAACAACAGGGGGTGCAACATGCACTCATGGATGAAACTGCGCCCGTACAAGTTATAGATCCATCCCAGCAGTTGGCACAGAGCAGACATGGTGAGAAGTGTTTTTGATTGCATGCAAGGGACTCAGCAGCATGCATTTCATTATGCGCACGCATGCGATCCAACCCATTCAGCACACTCACCAAGGCGAAGACAAGAAGCAAGTTTGATTGGAGCTGAGCATGTAGTTGACAATTGAAGTGCATGACCACCAGCACACACTAGAAGATCAACACGGACACTCTGCATCAGTGTGTTTTCGGTTCGGTTACACCAAGAATACCATGTGCATGCTAGCAAATGAGTTGGATGAAGAAGCCACACCAATGCACCTGGATGCAACGAAAGCAAGAGTTCACTTCAACAAGATGTCAATGTGGGGTGCATGCACACCATCATGAACGACCAAGCTTGGCATCATCTCACCACCTTCACCATCACAAGCATGTCAAAGGATTGGTCTCACCACAATGGATTGAGTGTCAGTGATGTCTTGCATGGCTTGCTCAAGCCATTTTGTCTCACATGGGTACATATGCATTGTAATGTAACGTCTTGTCAAGTGTAAGTCAAGTGTCGATAGTTGGATGTAGCAGTCATAGAGTAGATGAAGAGTCATGAGGGTAGATGAACTGTCACAAAGGGGAATGTCAAGGGTCACCCCACCCTTTGCTATAAATAGTCCCTCATAACTCACTATAAAGGTTTTTGTTCAGCCAAGCTTCAATAGGAGTATCTTAGAGAAATCTTGGATAGTATTGTAACGAGCCTTAGCTTCTCCATTACGCAGAGCTAGTACATCTCTTTGGAGGAGCAGGTGATTGTGGCTGTAACGTTCCACTATTGGAACTAGTGGTTGGACATGGATGCATTATATGACTGGAACTTACACTTAATATAACAGAACCAACATGTTTCATGCATATGTTGTGTTGTATTCTATGCTATATGGTTTACTCTAAATGATATATGTATTGTTTGCTTAGGCATGCATGTATGGACTATTCTGTATAAGTATGTATGAATCTTTCTGAAATGTGTTGTTGGTTTAACCATCACTTTGGATTGCTCGCTAACTTGCTTTCCAGCTTGTGATGCATCTTCGCTCGTGTGTTCCCTTCCAAGCCAAGTACTATTACAGGTTTCCGGGGTGCATTCACCTCACCCTCAGTGTGTTAGAACCTCTCATGCACCATCCTTGGCTCACTGCAATCGTAACACCCTTTCTACCAACAGAGTTATCTTACTTGCCTCTGTGTGAAATCGCGATCAAGGAATTACCGCACAACCCACTGCTGGGACTCCTACACCAAACGGTCTGAGGTCTAATTGGGACTTATTACCGGGGAGATCCCCTTACATGTTGGCAGGTCTATCACTGTCAATATTTTGGAACTAGAAGGAGGGCCAAATGACAAGCTGAGTCCTCACATCTGTTTTGAATCTCTACATATCTATCATAACTAACTACTGAGTTGCTCTTTCAGAATGCATGTATTATGGAAACAACTTCATTATCTCGGAAAATCCCTCAGATAACTTATCTCATAAAACATATGATGGTGGAGGCCACGTAGCCTTAGTTAGGCATGCGGTCAATGTTGTAGGCTCATGCAAAAGACATGGATTCTTTGAAGAATACATGAGATGCATGTTGTTCATCTACACGCTTTGAGGGAACCCAATGCACTGGTGTGCCACGTTGCCTGAAAAATCTTTTCACTCTCTTGCTCATCTGGTTGTAGAGTTAGATTGTGCTTTCAATCAATTTGACTGTAAAGCACTCAAAAAAGAAATTATGAAATTACGAAAAGCACATGATGAATCCGTTGAACAGTTTCACACACGCTTTTGTAATCTTGCATACCGATTCCCCGAAGATGATATTGATTGGGAATTTCTCAATGGGAGATTTGAGTATCTTCTTTACATATCTGAAAATCTGAAATTCTTGAAATCACTTGAATCCTGCTCATACTCTGGTGATGGAACTGCACAATCACGAGTAGTCACAGTCACTATCACAAGTGATTGTCTGCCTTCACCTCATCAAACAGCTCCACCACTATGGAGTGATGTGGGAGACCGTGCACATACCTCTGTTGAACTTGTTAGTGTCAGTCTTTACAGCCTTCCTACAGTGATCAAATATGCTCTTACAAAGTGATTTTGAAGTGTCAAGGTCAAATTTTGTCATTTCAGTGAGTTTTCAAGCCAAAATTTGGTCACTAGGCATTAGGCCTAGGGTTTGCCCAAATGTCAGTCTATGTCATCATTCAGCTGAGTGTATCATCATTCAGAGGGTTGTCATCATCATGTCAGTGTCTAATGGGTCATTTGGCACATTGTTCATGCTTCAGTTGTGCCTAGGCAAGGTTCAATTCCCTCTCCTAGGGTTTTGAAGGCGATTTCTCTTGGGCGGCCAAATCACCGGAAAAACTTGTTTCCTGATGTTCATACACCTTCCCCTACCCTTCACCTACCTTATCAAACACTTCCCAACACTCAGATCCCCCAAATTCCTCATTTTTGTACAAACCCTAGTTTCTAGCTACAACCTGGCAATTTTCTAGGTTGGGCCTGTGTTTCGCCCTTTTGGACCCCTTCCCCTCACTCAATCTCTGAGATTCCACTTTCCCCTGCTTCCTAACATCCCTCCCCACTCCCAAAAATTTCCCCAAGAATTTAGAAGCCCTCTATCCCCTTCATCTCGCTCCATTTCGACAAAATTCCTTGCTTCACACATCGGGACAAGTCGCACTCAAATGATGTTCCAGAGCAATCAAAGATGAATTTTGGAAAAATGAGAGAGGTTTTTGTCCATAACATGCCAAAGAATAAAAACCTCCTTCAATTTTTACACAGGTGTCATGGTTTGAGAGAAATGTCAAAAATACCGGCGAGAACGAAGGTGCTCCAAGGACGGTTGGCCAAAGCACAAAAACGAAGGAAAACGCCCGATCCACTCCAAATTTTGGTCAAAGCCTCTTTGACTGAGCATGGTACTTTATTGGGGACTCCCAGCCCAAATTTCAAGAAATTTGGAGAAAATTTTGTCATTTGTGAATTTTTTGTGCAATTTACAGGTTTTGGCCATTGGAATGGTCTCACCCGGGTGAGACCATTTTGGAGGACTGCTCGGAATTTTGAAAACTTGGCATTTTTGGAAAGGGCATGCAAAGAGAAAAATTACCAATACTTGGGAGAAGCCTGATTTTGAGATTTGAGCCTCCAAAAGCTCAAAATACATCAAAAAAATGACTTTCTGCCCACTTTTTGAGTTGCAGAAAGTGACCTTGGGAGAAATGGTTTTTGAGGGGTCAAATCAACACCAAATTCAGAAATTCCACTTGGGATGGAAAGTAGACAGGCCAAGCTTTCCAATGAGCCATCTTGCACCTGATTTGGACCAGTGGAACCCACTCAAAAACAGCTGTGAAGGGGCGCGACCAGAACTTCCAGGGGCACGACCAGAACTTCCAGATTTGCCAGAATTCACATTTTTGGTCAAAAAACACTGTTTTGACTATGGTTGACTATTTTTACTTGTAGATGATGGATAAATGTAATATTTTCATGGCACTTTGATAGATTTTATCTCTCTTTACCCTTCTAGAAGCTTCCTTGATGTAAAAAGTGAATAATTAATGCATGAATCAGTTAGCTAAGTAATAGAGGCAAGTTGTTGGACTGCCTATTATCTAGTGCTTAATTTGGAATTAGTTCAAACTGCCCCTAGGAAGCTGAGCTCGACCCCTAGAGGTGGGGAAAGGAGTTAGATGGTCTATATTATGCCTTCTCTTACTCATTTTTCAAGGTTGGAGGTTGGACTCTTGTGTAAGGAAGCTTCATTGTATATTGTGCATCTATTTCTGCAATTGAAGGCAAGGAAAGCCAGGGTTTTACAGACATCTTTGAGGATTCTTGTGGATCTGATTGTTGATGGTGTGTTCTCTACATGTTCTTGTAAGTTTGTTTATGTGTTTCACATCTCTCTTATGCTTCTAAATTGGACAGATGAAGTGGTAAAGTTTGAACTCATGTTTTGACATGCTCAGCTTTTTAGTTTGTTCAATTTTAATGTTTTCTACTGTCTAGAGAGGATTCGAATTATGTGTTTGCCCTCTTTAGCTTCTCCTCTATCATCTCTGATCATCTATCTCAGATTAAGACATCAACACTCATTCCTACCTTGCCCCTTAGATTCCCCTGTGAAAACTGTGCTCAATCCCCGCACCTTGAATTGCACTTCCACCAATTGCCACCAAAACCCCCACAAATCATCAAATCAAACCCCCTATCAATTTACTAGCCTAAAATCTTTATTTTTAATTGGTCAGCCTAAACATATTGAAAGATCTATCAAATCTGACCCGAGAGAGCCTTCTCATACCTCGTAGGGCTAGCTACGAGGTGAAATGGTTTGATGTAGCCTTGAGAGTTTGTCTATCTCAGCCTAGGTGAATTCCAAGCGCTAACATATTGGCGACCATACTGGGGAAGAACAAACTTGTTTGTGTGTTGATGTGTGTGTTTCGCAAGTCTTAGACGGAGCCTGAAGTTACGCCAGGAGCCTTCGAAAACGCTCTTGTTTTACATCAGCGTTAGTAGATAAACGCTGCTTCAGTCAATCTCCGTGAGCTTGTGAATACGACCACTTCATTTGCATTTTTTTTTTTACCCCAGTACATATATCAAGTTCAGATCTGACTGTTGATAGTGGACAATGATCAGACACTTGAAAGGCTGAAATCATTCACTGGCGACTCCTTCACTGAAAACTCCAGAGATCGATGTTTCATGGTGACTTCACTGCAGATAGATCAGTGGCTTTGATATTTTCAAGATGGATCAGATTGCAAGAAGATATGCTCCCTTGAGCCGAGATCACATTCCAGGTTTTCCGAATAAGATGCCCAAGGTAGATTGGTCAAGGAATCTGCCCACATTTAACGTTGATGGTAAGAAGGATGCTGCTTTACATTTGATTAGATTTCATATGCATGTTCGCAAGTTAAAGATCAATTTTCCTGAGGACTGTTTGATGAAAATGTTTATGGCTACTCTGGAAGATGAAGCCCAATTCTGGTATGAAAGTTTGCCATCTGCTTCAATTTATTGTTTAAAGGATTTTCATGCCTTGTTCATTGAAAGATATCAAGTTTCTTATCCATCATTAAATTTGGTTCATGACTGCTGCAAGCATGCTTATAGTTTTATCGAAAGCCTTGAGAAATATTATGAAGATGATAATTTTATGGATTATGAGATCATGGAGGTTCTGTATGAGAATCCATTTCAGCAGTACACCGAAATCTTAGAGGATACTTGTCAAGATCAGCAGGCTGAAGATTTCCATATGGCTGAAAATGAGGAAAGAGCAAATGTTGTTTCAGATCTGTCCATAGAAGACGACAGCATGCCGAGAACTCAAGTTTCATTTGCAGATTTTGATAATGACCAGTCAACTGTTTTAGATCTACATTCAGATTGTGATGACCAAGCATATCTTATGTTGAAGCCCATCAAAGAGAAATCAGCTGTTGAAGAGATCTGGAATGTAGAAAACACAGTAATGGATCCACATGTTCTCAATCATACTGTCAAACCATCATTAGAACAAAGCCTTCATGAGGAGGTAATCTCGTCATTTCATGGACAACAAGATGGGATCTATGTTCAGGTAAGTGAGAAATTTTCTTTTGATAACTCAGTGGGAAATGATAATTTGATTGCCATGTCATATGAAGACAATCACTGTTTGAGCAGAAGAAAACAAAAGGCATTATCTCCTTTGTCCGAAGAGGAGATAGATCAGCTCTTGAGAGGTCTTGCTCCAGCTCAAGTTAATGCAGATTTGCAGTGCACACATGGTCAAGAAGATGATGGTGGACCTTCTTCCTCTTCTGAAAAGGATGACAGTCTTGTAAGCAGCTTTATAGATCAGCAGGTTGAAATTTGTTATATGGCTGAAGATGGTGAAAGAGAAGAGCTCATTTCAGATCTGCCCACAGAAGAAGACAGCATGCAAAGCCTGCATGAGGAGGTAATTCAGTCAGTTCATGAAAAGCAAGATGACATCTTCATTCAAGTAAGTGAAACAGTTCCTTTGGATGAATTTATGGTAGATGATAGAAATGTCATTTTTGCACCTCAAGAATCAGCTGAAGTTTCTTTCCTTATGATTGAAGAATGTAATGAGAATCCGGCTGTCATATCATATGAAGATCACCTACCATATTGTCTGACCACCGAAGATTATAGCATACAGGATTACCTTTCAGATTCTTCATATGTTTCATGTGCTGAAATGTTTTTCCAAGAAGAGATCTGCTCATCTACTTGTTCAGAATTTTTTGAAGCCCATGAGCATACTTTTATCGAAGCACATGATGAAGAAAGATCAGAGTTTGAAGCAAAGGACACCTTGATCTTTCAGCAGGAGGTGGCAGTGGCAAATCTTCATGTTTTTCACGATCCTCTAGCAAGTTTGTTGCAGCCAGCAGTGATAGTGTTTATTGCAGTATTCAGTGATGAAGGAGATCATGGTCAGCTATGTTTTTGGATGCCCAGTGATAGGTTTGTATTGTTGACCAGAAGATCTAATCAGGAGAATCAATCAAGAAGGCATTTGCTTGATTGGTTACATTGGCATTATGATATAGTTTGATGTATATTGTCTTGTAAGAAATACGGGTGGTTGTCATCATGATTTCACATCTTGATGGACTGCTACCCTTTCAAAAAGCTTTGTAAAGTCTTGTTTTAGTTAAGTCAGTCATGAGTCATTTGTGTTGGTCTATTGAGTGAGTTTTTCAAATTATTTCAGCTTGACATTGAGTCGGTTTGAGTCAAGCTTAAGTTAAGTTTCAGTCGGTTTTCAGTCAAGTTTTCATTCAATAAATGAGTCAAAGTTTTGTGTCAAAGGTGTAAATAATGACTCCATCGCCCAATGGTTGCAAGCACTGGTCTGCTCTCCCAGATGTCTAAGGTTCTTGGCACCTCCAAGGAGCTACCATCCTCATTGGAGCCAATGTTAGTGTCAGTCTTTACAGCCTTCCTACAGTGATCAAATATGCTCTTACAAAGTGATTTTGAAGTGTCAAGGTCAAATTTTGTCATTTCAGTGAGTTTTCAAGCCAAAATTTGGTCACTAGGCATTAGGCCTAGGGTTTTCCCAAATGTCAGTCTATGTCATCATTCAGCTGAGTGTATCATCATTCAGAGGGTTGTCATCATCATGTCAGTGTCTAATGGGTCATTTGGCACATTGTTCATGCTTCAGTTGTGCCTAGGCAAGGTTCAATTCCCTCTCCTAGGGTTTTGAAGGCGATTTCTCTTGGGCGGCCAAATCACCAGAAAAACTTGTTTCCTGATGTTCATACACCTTCCCCTACCCTTCACCTACCTTATCAAACACTTCCCAACACTCAGATCCCCCAAATTCCTCATTTTTGTACAAACCCTAGTTTCTAGCTACAACCTGGCAATTTTCTAGGTTGGGCCTGTGTTTCGCCCTTTTGGACCCCTTCCCCTCACTCAATCTCTGAGATTCAACTTTCCCCTGCTTCCTAACATCCCTCCCCACTCCCAAAAATTTCCCCAAGAATTTAGAAGCCCTCTATCCCCTTCATCTCGCTCCATTTCGACAAAATTCCTTGCTTCACACATCGGGACAAGTCGCACTCAAATGATATTCCAGAGCAATCAAAGATGAATTTTGGAAAACTGAGAGAGTTTTTTGTCCATAACATGCCAAAGAAGAAAAACCTCCTTCACTTTTTACACAGGTGTCATGGTTTGAGAGAAATGTCAAAAATACCGGCGAGAACGAAGGTGCTCCAAGGACGGTTGGCCAAAGCACAAAAACGAAGGAAAACGCCCGATCCACTCCAAATTTTGGTCAAAGCCTCTTTGACTGAGCATGGTACTTTATTGGGGACTCCCAGCCCAAATTTCAAGAAATTTGGAGAAAATTTTGTCATTTGTGAATTTTTTGTGCAATTTACAGGTTTTGGCCATTGGAATGGTCTCACCCCGGGTGAGACCATTTTGGAGGACTGCTCGGAATTTTGAAAACTTGGCATTTTTGGAAAGGGCATGCAAAGAGAAAAATTACCAATACTTGGGAGAAGCCTGATTTTGAGATTTGAGCCTCCAAAAGCTCAAAATACATCAAAAAAATGACTTTCTGCCCACTTTTTGAGTTGCAGAAAGTGACCTTGGGAGAAATGGTTTTTGAGGGGTCAAATCAACACCAAATTCAGAAATTCCACTTGGGATGGAAAGTAGACAGGCCAAGCTTTCCAATGAGCCATCTTGCACCTGATTTGGACCAGTGGAACCCACTCAAAAACAGCTGTGAAGGGGCGCGACCAGAACTTCCAGGGGCACGACCAGAACTTCCAGATTTGCCAGAATTCACATTTTTGGTCAAAAAACACTGTTTTGACTATGGTTGACTATTTTTACTTGTAGATGATGGATAAATGTAATATTTTCATGGCACTTTGATAGATTTTATCTCTCTTTACCCTTCTAGAAGCTTCCTTGATGTAAAAAGTGAATAATTAATGCATGAATCAGTTAGCTAAGTAATAGAGGCAAGTTGTTGGACTGCCTATTATCTAGTGCTTAATTTGGAATTAGTTCAAACTGCCCCTAGGAAGCTAAGATCGACCCCTAGAGGTGGGGAAAGGAGTTAGATGGTCTATATTATGCCTTCTCTTACTCATTTTTCAAGGTTGGAGGTTGGACTCTTGTGTAAGGAAGCTTCATTGTATATTGTGCATCTATTTCTGCAATTGAAGGCAAGGAAAGCCAGGGTTTTACAGACATCTTTGAGGATTCTTGTGGATCTGATTGTTGATGGTGTGTTCTCTACATGTTCTTGTAAGTTTGTTTATGTGTTTCACATCTCTCTTATGCTTCTAAATTGGACAGATGAAGTGGTAAAGTTTGAACTCATGTTTTGACATGCTCAGCTTTTTAGTTTGTTCAATTTTAATGTTTTCTACTGTCTAGAGAGGATTCGAATTGTGTGTTTGCCCTCTTTAGCTTCTCCTCTATCATCTCTGATCATCTATCTCAGATTAAGACATCAGCACTCATTCCTACCTTGCCCCTTAGATTCCCCTGTGAAAACTGTGCTCAATCCCCGCACCTTGACTTGCACTTCCACCAATTGCCACCAAAACCCCCACAAATCATCAAATCAAACCCCCTATCAATTTACTAGCCTAAAATATTTATTTTTAATTGGTCAGCCTAAACATATTGAAAGATCTATCAAATCTGACCCGAGAGAGCCTTCTCATACCTCGTAGGGCTAGCTACGAGGTGAAATGGTTTGATGTAGCCTTGAGAGTTTGTCTATCTCAGCCTAGGTGAATTCCAAGCGCTAACAGAACTGTCACATCCTCCCACCCCACTTGCTCTTGATATCTGTGCAGATTTGGCTTGCAAGCTTGTTAGTTTTCAAGTGGATTCGATCCCTCAACATCTGTCCTCGCGTTATGTTGATCCTCCGGATTGTACTGTCTTGTGTCCTTCCATTCTGGACTCCTCACCTGTTGTGAATGAGGATCAAGTTGTCGATGAAGTTGGTGTTATGAAACCAACCTATGTCATCATTCATGATGAGTATGTGCAGGAATATAAAGAAGAACCTACGGTGAAGGATGACTCCCTTCCATCCACGCCTCATCCACTTTATCCTAACATCCCTTATGATTCTACCACTGCTAATTTCCCCTGTGAAAACCCATTTCCGGATTGTACTCTCTTGTGTTCTTCCATTCCGGACCCCTCACCTATTGTGAACGAGGATCAAGTTGTTGACGAAGTTGGTGTTATGCAACCAACCTATGCCATCATTCATGATGAGTGTGTGCAGGAATCTAAAGAAGAACCTGCAGTGAAGGATGACTCCCTTCCAGCCGCGCCTCATCCGCTTTATCCTGAAATCCCATGTGATTTTGTCACTATTGATTTCCCCTGTGAAAACCCATTTCCGAATGTTTCTACTTCCGATCATTCAAAGGACACGTCGAATGTCAGTATGTCATTACAGTGCAGAGAGGACATGTCTTCCTCGAAAAATCCATCCAACTCGTCATCTATCTTTCTTGAAAAAACAAAGGGTGAAAATCTTTGCTTCCCATCTACCCCTCTACCTGATTCATCAAATCATGAGGATGTCAACAAAAATCCTGAATTTTCTGATCTTGGTTGTTGTGATCTATCCGCTTCCTCATCTGAACATGATGTTGATTCAATCGTTGTTAATATTTCCAAGATATTGGTCTATGATGATCTATCTATCAACAAAGTTGAAACCCCACAGACTATCGAGGCACTTCAGCTTGATTTGATGGTTATGTTAGGCCCTCATTGTCCTGTGGTTGGTTTCACTTCCGGTCAGGAAATTGTTGAAACACTCAAGGCTCCTCATCACTCTCTGCTTTGCAATGAAGATCAACCAAACACCCAAATTTCGCTTCCTCCACTCGAACTACACGATCCCATCGCTCATGCGTTGGAGGAATATTACATGGCAAGCACACATGCACAACATAAGTGGTCTACCTTTCTCATGTTTGCTTGCATGTCACAGTCAAGAGAATGCACACACTCAACATCTGCATGCAGTGTAGCACAACACCATGGCAGCTCCACAGAGTGCATGTCATGTGCTTTCACTCATCTATGTTATGTGGTTGCTTGTAAACTCAGAGTGTGTTTGTCTTCACTGTTATATCTTTCTTGTTTGTTGGTTCACATAACTGTCTTGTTTGCGAACCATGCCTTCACCAACATGGGTCAACCAATGCATAGTGGTTGCATTGGAAGTATCACTTCACATGAGATGGCCCATGCACCATTAGCTTATGAGTAGGAGTAGTGTTTTTTTTTGGTCTGTTTGCTTGCATGATTATTTTCTTACTTGCTTTATTGATTTGTTCACTTACTTGATTGTTTTCTTACTCGCTTTTCTTTCGCTTTTGCTTCTGCTTCTACTTTTCTTTGTCGTTTGTTTGCTTGTTTCTGTCGTAGGTTAGTTTTGCATGAAACCATGTATGACTCTTGAAACAAGCTAGGTGAAGTACAAGAGGACTTGTACAACTATCAACATTTGGTTATTTGTTGTCCACTCTCTTATGTAAGAACTTGTTGTTTTCAGTCCATGATACATCAATGGAAAATACGTATTGTTCAAAGTGAAACTTGGTGAAAACACAACGCTTGCGTTCTCACTAGTGTCACCTACTCTAGTCAGTTGTTTTTGGGTTAATCCTTGTCAGCTCAGTCAAGTAGAGTAAGGTGAGGGGGAAAAACCTTATTCGGCACGTCAGAGGTATAATAAACTACTTCTCTGTGGGAATAACCTCTTCTACTCTCAATAAGTCGAGATCCCTCTTCCGCATCCAAAATGAATAAGTGTTATGCACAGTTATGAAGATGAAAATGAAAAAATGAATAATGAATAAGGCGAAAGAAGAGAAAGGCTTCCTATGCAAGAGGTGATGCAAGTAACTCCATCGAGGTACTGACTAGGCTCAATGGCAGTGGAGCCATGCTTCTATTCCTATGTGAATTCGTCGGGGTACTGTCCAGGCCTGTTGGCAGCGGAGCAACACCAAAGATGAACTAAGACTCTGACGACTATACTGCTTATGCACCAATATACTCCTATACCCCAATCGAAACAACTGTGTTTCCTTGGCTTGGAATGTGTGTCAATCGACCAAGAGCTTGGAAGATTCTACATCTTACAATCAAGCTAGTGTGAAAACAAGATGAACTGAGAATTGAACAATACTTCTGGAGGTGTTAGACTTTTTTTTCAATAACAAGGTCCATTCAGAGAGCTGGAGTTCTACCAGTGTGTCACCAAGTGTTGTAGCGACTACACATCACCCTCCAAAATTTTTCCTTAGCTTTGTTTTGGAGCCTCCCTACCAACCGTTACAGCAACATGTCTTGCTTTGTCAAGTACACAAGCTCCAGTGATTTTCTTGTAGAAAGACAGTCTATCGATCAAACCTTGATGCATTCCCCTCATAGGTTGTTCATCCGGACTTGGTCCAACAACAAGCTGAGCATCTACTTCAAGAAATTATGCAAATTTGGAGGGAAGCTAGCCTTCCCTCCAAAAATTACGCAATACTGACTGGCATCCTGCTGGGCCCTATAATTGCATAATTATGCTAAGCAAGCTTCACCCAGAAAATTGCACAATCCTTCCCAGCAGGGCTGCTCAACCTAGAATTTGCGCAAATCTGGGCAGTAGTCAGTTGCTCTACCCAGAAATGCACATTTTCTCCCCGCAGTTGAGCAACCTCTTGCATGTGTAGCTAAGTTGACAGGTTCCCTCCGGGACCAAGCAAAACAGACTTGCATGCATGGGCTACTTCTCCAAAGGCAGCATGCAAATGCATCCCTTATTTCAGGGACCTATTTTTGGCAGTTGGAGGTTACATGCAAGGATCATTTCAGAAACCTCCCACCAAGTTTTTCTATTCTTAGATTTGTGGCATGCGCGTCACATCTTCAATTTTACCAAAACTCATGAACTAGACGCTACAGATCTCATTCTTAACATCAACCTTGTAGCTCTAACATCCCACATTGCATCTAGAAGTCGTCGGCACATTCAACTCAGTTGTTTTGGGGTAAGCTCTTTCCATGTCTTGTGTTTCATTTCTGGCACTTTTTGTGTTTTTCTTCGTATGAAGGTTGTCTGCTTGATTTCAGTGAGGACTTGTTGTCATTTTGATACATACTATCTTGTACTAGCACTGTTTTAGTTTTCGTTAACATCTCACTGTTATCGCATGCATGGAACTGTTTTTCATGAACGGTCGCCGATTCAGCGACTCACCTCACTCACTTACATGTTGTTATGTTTTTTGAATCTGTCATTCACCATTTTCATGCACAATCATTCACTTATGCTTACACTCAACATCGCCATGCATCCGCATTCACTTTTGCTTTCAATTTCCCGTCAGCGATTCTAGGTAGCCTTGTCTGGGACTCCGCCTCACCAAGACAACATTGCATAATACTAAGAGGGAAGGCTCTGTCTTCCTCTCAGGAAATGTGTATTTCTGCCCAGTGACTGTCCTCCAGTCTTGCATTGTGCAATTCTGAGGGACAGTGACTACTGGCCCAGAAAATCGCGCAATGCAGTCACTCATCCTGCAACCATTACCAACTGAGATTGTGCATTGCGCAGTTCCAGTAGTTAGTAGCCAAATTGGACTATGCATTGTGTAGTTCTAACAATCAGTGAGCCTCCCAACCTAGGCTGTGCCTTACTCAATCTTGGCAGTCAGTCTCCTGACCTCCCAGCGGAAATTGCACGACCTTAATGTTCAGTCACACAGGTATGTTGCAAGTTAGTTCTCAAGTTCATTTTGGTTTTTGACTGACAAATTTCTTTCGGTGAGTGTTTCCATGTCTCTAGGTATCGCAGGTGTTCATATGCCTCTCAGTAGCATAGGTACAATGGTTTCCGGGGGAGCAGAGTTGGAGACACCATTCAGAGCACACATGGGGATGCAGTCTTTCAAGTGTCTATGAGATTTCCTACTCACAAAGACATCAATTTGTTCATAGAAAAGGACATCAAGATATGACAGCAGTAGCATCACAACGAGAAACATCAAGAAAAACAACTGAAGGCAGCATACCGGATGCAAAAAATGTAAGAGGAAGGTTGTTGACAACACTGAGGTGGAACAAAGTTGCAAGCTCAAGCAGATCCACTTATTATGAAAGCAACTTTGGAGACTCAGGGTATGGGGTGACGGCGCGATCACATGAAGACAGAGAATGGAACAAAGAAGGAGTTGCATGTGTTGACGCAACAGCTCAAGGAAGAACATGAGCTACACAGACAAGCGAATGAGTTGTAGTAGGAATAGGAACAACAGGGGGTGCAACATGCACTCACAGATGAAACTATGCTCGTACAAGTTATAGATCCATCCTAGCAGCTGGCACGGAGCAAACATGGTGAGTAGTGTTGTTGATCACATGTAATGGATTCAAGAGCATGCATGTCATTGTGTGCACACATGTGATCCAACCCATTCATCACATTCACCAAGGCGAAGATAAGAAGCAAGTCCGACTGGAGTTGAGCATGTAGTTGACAAATGATGCACATGACCACCAGCACAAACTAGAAGATCAACACGAACACTATGCATCAGTGTGTTTCCAGTTCAGTTGCACCAAGAAGAACATGCACATGCTAGCAGATGAGTTGGATGAAGGAGCCACACCAATGCACTCGGATGCAAGGAATGCAAGAGTTCGCTTCAGCAATATGTCGCCTTAGGGTGCATGCACACCATCACGGACGACCAAGCTTGGCATCAGCTCACCACCTTCACCATCACAAGCATGTCAAAGGGTTGGTCTCACCACAATGGACTGAGTGTCAGTGATGTCTTGCATGGCTTGCTCAAGCCATTTTGTCTCACATGGGTACATATGAATTGTAATGTAACGTCTTGTCAAGTGTAAGTCAAGTGTCAATAATTGGATGTAACAGTCATAGAGTAGATGAAGAGCCATGAGGGTAGATGAACTGTCACAAAGGGGAATGTCAAGGGTCACGCCACCCTTTGCTATAAATAGTCCCTCATAACTCATTGTAAAGGCTTTTGTTTAGGCAAGCTTCGATAGGAGTATCTTAGAGAAAGCTTGGACAATATTGTAATGATCCTTGGCTTCTCCACTACGCAGAGCTAGTACATCTCTTTGGAGGAGCAGGCGGTCGTGGTTGTAACGTTCCACTATTGGAACTAGTGGTTGGACATGGATGTATTGTATGACTAGAACTTACAATTAATATAATAGAGTCAGCACGTCTCATGCATATGTTGTATTGTATTCTATGCTATCTGGTTTACTCTAAATGATATATGTATTGTTTGCTTACGCATGCATGTATGGACTATTCTGTATAAGTGTGTATGAATCTTTCTGAAATGTGTTGTTGGTTTAACCATCACTTTGGATTGCTCACTAACTTGATTTCTAGATTTGGATGCATATTCGCTCGAGTGTTCCCTTCCAAGTCGAGTACTATTACAGGTTCCCAAGGGGCGCACTCACCTCACCCTCAGTGTGTTAGAACCTCTCATGCACCTTCCTTGGCTCACTGTAGCTGTCACACCCTTGCTACCAACAAATTTATCTTATTTGCCTCTGTGAAAAATCGCGGTCAAGGAATTATCGTACGACCCACTGCTGGGACTCCTGCACCAAACGATCTGAGGTCTAATTGGGACTTCTTACCAGGGAGATCCCCTTACATGTTGGCGGGTCCAGCACCATCAACATAGATGTAGAAGAAACTGAAAGTTATTATGGTGTGTTTTAACTCTATTAAGTTACTTGGGATTTCGAGTCTTCAATTGTGCTCTCGTTCAGACCATGTTCTCTTAGTTATGTTGGTATACATTTTGACATTCTCCTTCTTCCACAAAATCTCCTGCAGCATAGGACAAAATGTTATTGTCAAATACCACAGGTTCTAAATCCTAAGAAAGTAGCCTTACCAATAGTTTTATATTCTTTAAATTGATGGACTTGGTTCTCATCTTCATTAATGCCTTCAACTACAATGGCATTTGGGTTAGGAAATTGAGGTTCTTTAGGTCTTTTTTTGATCAATTCTTTGATTTATTTCCACTCTATTTCTAAAATTAGATGATGTTTCAATGTTTTGATGTTATTGTATTAGCCTCAAATCATCATTCTTTTCAAATGAGGTATCTCATTTTGCATCTTCTTAATGGCTATATTCAATTGAATTGTTGGTTTAAGGGGCTTGGACCCAGGTTCAAAGTGTACTATGCACCAACAAAACCTTCAACCACTAGCCCTTTTAGCAACAACCTGCAAGCATATCACAGTCTCACCCAAAGCGGTTATGGGAGGTTGCAGAACTAGGTTTTTGTAGCCAGAGGGATATGCGCGTTGTGGCACCCATGTGTTTACTTATGTTTTATACCTATCTACAACTTCACATACATAAATAACTTCGCGCTGATGATTTACTTCATAGATTTTCACTTATCACATAAACATATCATAGAATAGTATAACATGTATTCTTTCGCATAATTCAGTAAAAATCATGCATAATAGTATGTATAAACACAGATAATGAACATAGATACACAAGACTTCGCCAAATCCTCTTCTTCTTTATTAATATGGATCTTCTAATACATACACTTCTTCGACCTGCGCACCCAGTTGTAGGTGGTATGTTCACTTAGCTACAAACTCTTCCAGGCCTCCGCGCACTCAGCTGCGGAGCCTTCCCTTATGGCCGAAAATACAGACTAAAGGCAGAAAATATGACTAATTCCTCAACTTCAAATTTGACTTTTTTCCTCTCCTCAACAAAGTATTACATCTCCTTATATAGATTCTATTAGTACAAAACTATGGCCCACATACTATGGATCCGACAAAACAATGACTAACACCCAATGCCCGTTACAAAATAAGGGGTTCAAACCCACCCCAAATCCCCTAGACACTGTGTGATGAATAGAACTTCATGGGCTCTATGCGCTTCACTCCTTAAAATGTGGAATCTTTGACCAAAACTAGAACTAGACCAAGTTAGACTGTGCCCAATAGCATGTGACTTGTCCCGAGTCACTCAGCTACGGTGCCCTTGATCTTCACTGCAGTACCATTGTAGATTGCATTGTACTGCTGGAGTATTTCTGCTACTTTTTTCTCCTCTCGGTACACCTCCTCCAACAATGCCTATGTAGTTGGACCAACAGTCTTCTGCAATACTTCTTTCTCCCTTTTCTTTAACTCCTTGAGCCTTCCATCCACTGCCTGCGAAAGTTGGAGGGCCTCATCTTGCCATGGTTGAGTCCTCTCTTGCAAGATTTTCTCCTTCCTCCGAAGATATTCTATCTATTTCTAGAGGTTATTTCCTTCAGTAATGCTGACAAACCTCTGTGAGACTAGTAGGGTATTCCCAGTTGCCAAGATCTCTTCTTGTCACTTTTGCTTCACCTGTAACTCCTCCTCGATCTTCTAATTATTTGGATCCTCCTACAGTGAGGAGCAAATTTGCATAGTTTCATCCAACAGCTTCCCACATTCCGCCACAGTTACGAAGATGCCTTTCAGTGCAGACTTTAAATCCTTCTCCCTCTGCTCCCGTACTTATGGTGGTGTGGTTGGTTGTAGCCTTATTTGCAACTCAGAAATTTTCACTTCATATTCAAATTTCATCTTCGCGAGCGTATTCCTTGATTCCTTTATCACGAGGGCGAGCTTCACGACCTTTTCTGTTGTTGGCTCCTCTTCACGATCCTTCACGTCCAGAACTATGCTACAAGTGTCTACAATGGATTTTTCCAATTGATATTGTTGCTACCATGCCTCATCTCTTTGCTTAGCCAACTGCTCCAGCTCCTTTTTTAGTGAAGGTTTCTCCTTTTCCACCCGACTGGTCAACCATGAAGTTCATTGTTCCTGCTCCTACAGCTCAATTGCTATGCCTTGGTGGAATTTATGTAGTACCTAAATCGGCAGTGTGACAATGTTCATCTTGACGCTACTCCAAACTTTATCTTTCTCCCTGTCCTCCAGTGACTCGAACTATAGTGCTCCAGCTGGCACCTGCAAAATCCTCATGTCGAATGTTGTTTCTATTCATCGCTATGCTTGTAGTGGTCGAGTCGTTTGCTCTGGTTGCCTTGCTATCTGTGGCAGTGACTTCAATTCTGTGATATCCTACTGAACCTTGAACAAAATTGCTTTATAGCGATCGTCAATTCTATCCAAAGTCTTTGTTTTTACCTCCTAGACCTTCTCCCTGATCTCGTCGATGTACCCATCAATAAGGACAAGTGGTATAACACCCCTATATTTGTCTACCTTCTTCTTTTTCCTCATGCCCGATGTGGTTGTTATAGGTACCCTCTTTTTAATGATGAATGGTGACTCCTATGATACTCCTTCATCGTTGAGGGGTTCCTGAGTACCATGTTCCTATTTTGGCTTTGTCTCTTTTGTGCCTTGTTCCTTTTTTGTATCATTTCCACTCGGACCTGCATCCTGCAAAGTACCCTTCTCTGTTCCACTTTGCCAACTAGCGTTGTACTGCTACAAGTAAGTCATCCTTGGTCGCTAAATATGGAAATGGGTGCCATGTCCTCATCGAGTCCCTCCTTGCCTTTACATAGACTCAATGGAAGTCTACTTTAAAGTCCATGATGTTGCAGTATTTCCTATACAGATTAGGTGACAACCTTGGGTGCTGATTCACCACCATGTGTAAATCCATTGATAGAAGTATGAAGAAAATCCTATTTTGCATCACGCATAACAGCTCCTTAGTATGCCAGAGGGAGGCATACCTTGTTGCTTCACAAACATCTTCTTCGACAGGAGGAAACTGTGAGTCCTTCGGCTCCTTCCATGCAATTAGTGTGATGATGATGATTAACCACGCATAATGAAACATATTCCCTTCCTCCTGCACTTCCCTATAGTTTACCAAAAACTCCTTACATAAATAGGTGGCCCAGTTAAACTATCCCTTAGCGCTACACTGTGCAGCCAAAGAAACCACGATTGCGGTGATCCAAAAACAACAGAATTGACTATTTGCTCAATTTCTTCAAATATTAACTAAGGTTTCTTTTTAAGTGGATTAATGAGGAAAACTGATTTTTAAGTGCCTTAAACATAAACTTGAAATTTGAAATCAAGCAATTCACAGTAGAGAATAAGAAGCAAACACAGAAAACTTGATGATGGAGTTCGTCCCTCCTTCACTACATCTTCGGGTCCGCTGTATTAAAAATGATCATAAAGTCTCTTTACATCAAATTCACCATTTTGGAATGTGAACGCATGAATCAATGGCTACTGTCAGAAGATAGGCCTCATCCTCATCTTCCCCATGCAACTTACAGATTTCAAAAAGGCCCAATATTGGCCAAGTTATGCCTCCAACGACATCTTAAAGGCACTGTCAAAACATAATTCTGAGCTTCACATTCCAACTCTTCTCCCAAGGGCGCACTAGTATAACCTTTTATAACTCCGCAGGTAGGTCGCGGGGTCAAACCCACGGGCCTCCCGAGATTGGTTTTGCACACTTACCAATATTTTGCAACATAATGTATTAGCATAGCATATGGTGTTACAACTATATACCACATATGGTATAACATATTAAAACCCCACACCATATTTAAAACAATTATAGCAAGGTTTTAACATAGTAATACAATAGTTGGTGGTGAAACATAACTCGACTTGTGGAACATTATAACCTATGGTCTATAAACAAAGTCATATTGTGATATAATGTTTCAACCTGTGGCATATAGTTTCAACCCAAGATTCGGTAGTGATATATTTTTTAACTTTGGTAATGGTTATATCATATGGTTGACTATTGAGTTTCCTCGCGCCAAGTTTGGAACGCCGATTAAAGCAACCTTTGGGTTTGGTGAGCCTGCCGGATATGGTGGGCTCCGCCAACCCCTCCCACCATAGCAATATAACATTATTTTAAATAAAATTCTCCGCCCTTGTATTAATAAATCAATGCTAATTGGTAAGATTTTGTAGTGTTGGTTTGGTGGTCATGGGTTCGACCCACGCCTCCTCCTTTGTTGTGAGACTGCCACGTGCCTTGTTGTGAGACTACCACATGCTCTGTTCTGAGACTGCCACTTGGCCTACTCTAGCCCATTTTTTGCCTGCTTGAACGAAACTTCAGAGTGCATTTTATCCCTCATACGAAGGCCATTTTGAAAGCCGAATATACCACTGGAATTAGCACGACAAGCTCTTCGACTTGGCACTGGTTTCATGAGCATCTAAGATTGTAAAATATTGAGCATTTCAAGGATCCTCTAGGATCATTCCTCTCCACTAGAAGCTTTTGTACCACCCAAAGTTTGGTTTTAAGCAGATATGAGGTGAGGATACAACTCCCTCACCCTTTCAATCTCCACACACCTTTCTTTACTCGGATTCATTCCTTTGAGTCCCACTCGAAGATACTCGACATCTCCATGCCTGGAAGTGCGGACCTTCCTATCCAAGATGGTATCTTCTTATAACTCAGTCATAAATTCAAGTGAAAAATCATCTACTATTGGAATTTTAGCATTTTCCTCTAGATCCATGATCATAGGAGGTTCATACAACTTCAAATTTTCAACATTCATGTATGGAGGTAAATTCAACTGAAATGCTTGTGCCCAGTATTTTCAACAATTCTAAAAGGACCATACCTTATAGGTTTCAACTTTTTTCCTTCACCTTTCAACCTTTATTTGTTGATGTATAGCCATACTTGATCAGAAACCTGGAAGTGATGATCCACCTTATGCTTGTCCATGGGTCCCCACAAAGTGGATTAAAACTCCCCCATGCAATGAGAGTCCCGATATAAGATGATAGAAGTAGGCAACCCAAAATGAACCCATACATTTTGAAAGAACATTTGTGCAGTTTGTTCAGTAGTTACTTTCTTTCTACATGGAACAAGAATACACATTTTTCTAAATCTACCAACCATAACATACAAATAATCATGCCCTTTTCGAGACATTGGAAGTCCTCCTACAAAATCCATAGGTAAATTGTCCCATGGCCGAGAATGAGCTGGAACTGGAATATACAAACCTAACTTTCTATTGCTTGGTTTTCATATTGAACACATGACACAACCTTTGATGTACTTAGCAATTGTTTCATTCATTCGAGGCCAATAGAAAAAACTTCTTAATTGTGCCACTGTCTTACCTACACCAAAATGCCCTGAAACACAAGAATAATGTGCTTCTTTGATCACATGAACTCTTTCTCCCTATGGTATGCACAACTTGCCAAGAAGGGACAATAACCTGTCATGAATATTATAATTCACTTCTTCCACCTGAGCACAATGAGTTAGTGATTCATAAAAATCCTTAAAATCATTATCTTCAGCATCTTGTTCCATGTAACTTTCATGTGCTAAAAAATTGTTTTGCAGAATAATTGAAGCATTGAAAGAAGGTCTTGATGATATATCAACTACTTTATTGGTGGTACATTTCTTGTATTTGATTACTAAATGGAATTACTGGAAAAACCACATCCATCTATAATTTTGAGACTGTTGCAACTTAGTTTGTGATTGAAGGTAATAAAGTGGTTGATGATCTATATGAATCATTGTTTCTTTTCCCATTAAATAATGTTTCCATTTTTTAACACTTTCCATTAATGCATACAATTCTTTATCATAAGTTGGATAGTTAACAACTGCTTTAGAAAATGTTTCTGAATGAAAACAAATAGGTTTTCCTTTTTGTAATAATATTTCACCCATTGCATACCCACTAGCATCAGTTTCTATTTCAAATGGTTGTTGAAGGTCTGGTAAAGACAAGATTGGAGCTATAACAATTTTCTGCTTTAAAGCATCAAATGTTTTTTGTTTTTTTCCTCCCCACTAAAAGGATACTTTAGAACTTGTTAAAGCATGAAGTGTTGATGCAATAAAAAATAAATGAGAAATAAACTTCCCCCAGTACTGAACTACACCCAAGAAAATTCTAACTTCCGTCACATTTTGAGGTCTTGGCCACTTAAGAATCACATCAATTTTAGTTGGATCTATTTTTTGTATACCGCGTCTAACTATGTAACCAAGGTATACTAAGGAATTTTTTCCAAATTCACATTTAGAGAGTTTGAGATACAGTTTCTCTCTTTGCAACACATCAAAAACTTGTTTAACATGCTTTACGTGTTCTTCCCAACTTGAACTAAAAATAAGAATAACAGCCAGATAGACTATGACAGAATTATCAATAAAAGGACAAAACACACCATTCATCACTCGCATAAAAGTTGTTGGAGCATTGCATAACCCAAATGGCATAACCAACCATTCATAAAGCCCTTGTCTAGTCTTAAATGTAGTTTTCCATATATCATTCTTTGCAATACGAATATGATGATAACCACTTCTTAAATCCAGTTTTGTAAAGTAAACAACATTCTTTAACTGATCAAGAAAATCATCAATTCTAGGAAGAGGATACCTGTTCTTAATGGTGATTTTATTTAAGGCTCTAAAATCAACACACATTCTCCAAGTTCTGTCTTTCTTTGGGACTAATATGATCGGTGATCCACATGGAGAAGAACTAGGTCGAATGAAGCCTTTATCAACCAATTCTTGAATTTGTTTCTTAATCTCTTCATTCTCTATGACTGACATACAATACATGCCAATGTTCGGGAGAGGGGAATCAAATTGTAATTGAATCTCATGTTGTATTTCTCGTTTTGGAGGTAAACTTTTTGGTTCTTTAAACAATTATTTATAAGAATATACTATTTCAACCAATTTGTCCTTAAACTAAGAATCACACCCTTGAAAAGAATCATACTTATCTTTAGGTTGTTCTTTAACAATCATGAGAATATACTTTTTACTTGAATTTATTAGCCTTTTGATTTGACTAACATTGATTAAATCCAAGTTTGTCTTAATTCTATGTGCCCTAACAATGTATTCAATTCCATCTTTAAAGAGATGATACTTATTCTCCTTTCTATGAAATATGGCATCTTGATCATAGAGATATGGACTACCCAACACAACTCCACATATATCCAAAGGAATCACATCTAGCTTAACTTCATCAACAAAATTAGTTGCAATTGCAAACATTAATCGACACTGTTTTGTGACATGCATCTGATTGTTTTCTTTCAACCATCCTAAAGGGTATTGTTTTGGATGATTTTTAGTTTCCAATCCCAATTTCCTTGCTAGTTCCTCATTAACTATATTTGCTTGTGATCCACTATTGAATAATGTGTCTATCTTAGTGTGCTTGGATATGATCCTTATGTGAAACAATTCAACTCTCTTATTTTCTTCAATCACACTATTAGCTTTTGAAGAAGATGCAGAACAAGTAGAACTAGAGCTAGTTTCAAAAGGAATACGTGTTAGACCCATAGAGGTAATCTTCTTTTCATCATTGGAGTCAGATCCCAAATATTGTTGCACTACAGCATTAGATTTCATTTCACCATTCTTCTAAAGGAACTTCTCTAGTTTAATTTCAGGATGAAGCTTCCAACATTTGGAGTCTTCATGTCCAGCCCTCTGACAATGAGTACAAGTAGGCCTTTCTCCTTCCTTCTTAGTTGTTTCTGATTTCTTTCCTTTCAACTTACTCTTTCCTTTGCCTTCTTTAGAATATTCTTTCTCTGAATGTTTGAATGGTTTCTTTGAAAATTTTGACTGAAAGGGCCTGCCACCTAATTCAATATGAATGGCTTGTACACACACTTCATCAAAGTCAGTTGGATTAAACATAAGAAATGTATGTCACAAATAAGAATGAAAACTTCCAATATACTTTAACAAAGTTTCCCATGTGTTTAATGGAACATTAAGTGCTAATGCCTTCTTCCTGAATTCTTGCGAAAACTCTTGCACACTCTGTCCTCTACCTTGCCTTAAATATTGTCAATCCATTACAGTCTATTGCATATATCCTAAAGGATAGAATTTCTTTCTAAGAAATTTAACAAACTTAGAACATGAAGAGATAATTTTACCTTTTTTCTTCAAATCTAATTGAGTTTTACTTTCCCACCAAATCAAAGTTGTTCCCCCCATTCTAAGTGTAGCTAACTGAGTTTTTGCAGATCCCTCAACAACATTTTGAATTCTACAATATAACTCAAGTTGCTTTATCCAGTTATCTAACTTTTCAACATTAATTTCACCATCATATATTGGAAATTCAAACATAACATCAAGCTTCAATAAAGGAGATTTATTTTACTTATTTTGTGAGTATGTATATTCATTTCAATGATAAGAGAATAAAGAAGAAGAAGATGAAGATAGAGGAGAAGGAGGTTCATTACCATCAACTTTTTCCTTTCCCCTTTTCTCTTTCATGCCTTTAGAAGATGAAGCTGCATCTCTAGTATTCTTGTCTTCATAATGTTTTGTAATCATCCTTTGCATATTAAGGAACATTTATTGATATTTCTCCTCTCCAACAACCTTTGTTTCAGTAGCTTCTCCTTCATTTGGCTCTCCCATCATCAACTTTTGAGAGACTTTCTACTTTCCAATCTCTGGATTTATCTTCTAAAGTTTCCGTTCTCCACGTCACAACCTAGATCTAGTCAACATTCACATTGGCAAATATCCTACTTATACATGGTCAACCTTGCTCTGATACCAAAATATGATCCAAAAACAGCTGAATTGACTATTTTCTCAATTTCTTCAAATATTAACTAAGGTTTCGTTTTAAGTGGATTAATAAGGAAAAATAATTTTGAAGTGCCTTGAACATAAACTTGAAATTTGGAATCAAGCAATTAACAACAGAGAATAAGAAGAAAACATATAAAACTTGATGAGGAAGTTGGTCCGTCCTAGACTACATCTTCGAGTTCACCTCCAATGGGCGTCTGTTGTATTGAAAATGCCTGTAAAGTCTCTTTACATCAAATTCACCATTCTGGAATGTTCAAAAAGGCATCAATGGCTACTTTCAAAATATAGGTCTCGGCCTTAGCTTCCCCATGCAAGTTACATATTTCAAAAAGGCCCAATATTGGCCAAGTTATGCCTCCAAAGGCATATTACATGCACTCTCAAAACATATTTTTGAGCTTCACCTTCCAACTCTTCTACCAAGGGTGCACTGGTAAAACCTTTTATAACTCTACAGGCAGGTCTCAGAGTCAAACCTGCGGGCCTCTCAAGATTGGTTTTGCAAAATTAGCAATACGTTGCAACATAATGTATTAGATAGCATACATCGTTACAACTATATACCACATATGGTATAACATGTTAAAACCCCACGCCATATTTAACAACAATTATAACAAGGTTTTAACATAGTAATACAATAGTCGGTGGTGAAACATAACTCGACCCATGGCACATTATAACATATTGTCTATCAACAAAGTCTGACACTGATATAATGTTGCAACCCATGGCATATAGTTTCAACCCAAGATTCGGTCGTGATATATTTGTTAACTTTGGTAATGGTTATATCACATGGTTGATCGCTGAGTTGCCCATCGCTAAGTCTGGAATGCCAATTAAAAAACCTTTGGCTTTGGCAGGCTTGTCGGATATGGCAGGCCTACCGGATATGGCGGGCTCCGCCAACCCTTCCCACCATAGTAATATGACATCACTTTAAATATAATTCTCCACCCTTGTATTAATAAAACAATGCTATGGTCTATTGGTAAGATTTTGTACTGTTGGTTCGATGGTCGCGGGTTCAACCCATGCCTCCTCCTCCACTATGATACTGCCACGTGCCCTGCTGTGAGACTACCATGTGCCCTGTTCTTAGATTGGCCTGCTCTAGCCCATTTTTTGCATGTTTGAACAAAACTTCAAAGTGAATTTTCTCCCTAATATGGAGGCCATTTTTAAAAACGAATATACCACCGGAATCAACACGGCAAGCTCTTTGACTTGCCACTAGTTTCATGAGAATATGAGACTGTAAAATTTTGAGCATTTCGAGGATCCTCCTGGATCATTCGGGGACCTCATTTTCTCTACACTTTCGCATGATCTTCCCTGCTAATATGTGTGTTGCAAAGTGCACCCTTGGTCGTCTATGGAGTTAATGTCATACCCGTGTGATTTCTTCACTATTCCAAATTTATCCTTCATCGTCTGTGCCATTGCCTTGTCCTGATTCTTGCCCACAAACTCTTTTACAAGGTCTTTTCCTTGGTGAGGCAGTCCTATAATCCTTTTGATCAAAATTTCCTCAATCAGGATCCTCATCCCTAGCTAAAGGCATCCATCATGTACTAATGCGAGAAGTTGTCGCACACATGCTGTACTGGATGTGCTTCTACCGAAGTGTGGCACATTTAGTATATTTAACAGGCTTTCTCTCTGCAATCTTATTGCCCACTGGTGCAGCTCTAACCTTGTAACTCCACTTTTTGCATAATATAATTGTTGCAGGTATCTTCTCGCCTAAAACTATGGATATTTTCTTTGTTCATTGAAATCCCAATCCTCCATCTTCAGTTGTGGAATCTTCCCCAACACTTTGAGGCCAAATGACACCTCCTCCAGTAGCAATGGAGTGAACGTGCCAAACTTCACATCTTTTGGGTCCTTGACCGGCTTAGCACTTGGTTTTCTCAGTGACATGTAAGGTGGGAGCACAGAGGGAATTTATGCGCCGTCTGCTCCCATCTAGTGTAATTCAGCCTCCTCTTCACTGGAATGGATCTGTTGAGGTACCTTTTTCTGCATTGCCTTCTTTCCCTTCTACGCAGGTTTCTTCCCCTTGTGTTCCTTATTCTTCGTTCACAACTCTTTATGTGTCTTCTTCCTTGGGGATGTTCTTTGTTCTACCCCAGAGACCTCAACTTGCCTCTTTTCCTATTTCTTCTGTGGTTGTGCTTCCATGGGTACCTGCTTTCTCAATGACCTCACGCGCCTTGGGGACATGGGCACATTCGTCACTACAATTTTACCGGCCTATGGTTCCATAATGCCTGCTAATCCTTTCTCTGCAAACACTAGAAAATTCTTCCAAGCTTCTCTTAGACATACAATGACTTACTTCTCTCACACTTAGTTGCAAGTTCTCAAACTGAATTCTCTAGACAACAAAGTGTAAAATGTGGCACGGGATATGGTTTTTATAACGAATTTGAATTTCCAACCCCATGATTGGCTAAGATCTTTCTCATTTAATGCAGGTATGGTGCTAGATTCAACCAGTTGTGCCTCATAAATGCGTTTCTCCCGCGCCCTTTAACGACAACTTCCTTTTAACGGTAGCTTTTTCCTTCCAACGGTCATATTTCTGGCCAACTTCGACGAACCTTCCCTTATGGCGCAGTCATCCTTTCTTCGTCGCAGTTCTTTCGGATTTCGTCATACTCTTGATTATTGCGCAGTAATATCCATTCAGCAAATTCCCTTTCTGCAGAGTATTTTATAGTCACATTCCCACTTTTAGCTGCAGGTGGCACTAAGACTTTCTGCCCTTCGTTTTTCAATGTGAAGTTCTAGGGACAAAATTATCCTTGTATACTTTCAATCTGCTACCATTCACTCGTCCTAGAATCAGCTAACCATTTAACTTCGTGGGATGAACTGAACCACCATTAGAGATGTGCTTAATGATATATGGTCCTAGCCAATGAGTCTTAAATTTTCCTGGGAACTTCATGAATTTGTTGTCATATAATAATACAAGATCTCCTTCCCAGAATGTCTTCTTCTTGATGTGCCTGTCATGCCAGGCTTTCTCCCTTTCTTTCTGCACTTGCTGATGGAACCCTGCTATGAACCTGTCTTCTTCTAGAGCCAGTAACTACAACATCCTTTCCTTCATAATGTCAGGGTCTACCATATATGTGAACGTTGCAATCCTCAAACTTGGCATAATGTACTCCATAGGCATAATTTCCTCTTTTCCATATACCAACCTAAAAGGTGTTTGCCTTGTCAATTTCTTGCATGTTGTCCTGTATGCCCACAACACCGCTGGAATCCTTAGATCCCAGTCATCTCTGTTCACATTACATACCTTGGTCAATGCATTCTCCATAATCTTATTGAAATCTTCCACTATTCCATTTGCCTGAGGATGATAAGGAGTGTTCTTCTGGTGGTAAACCTGAAATTCCTCAGTTAATGCTTCAATGGTCTTATTCAAGAAGTGTGTCCCTTGGTCACTCATCAGAATCCTTGGGCAACCAAATCTAGACAATATATATTCAAAGATGAACTTCACAACAATTTCTGTGCTACAATCCTTCACTAATTGTGCTTCAACCCATCTTGTAAAATAATTAGTTGCAGTGATTATATACCTCACACCAGTCCTTTTCCTTGGTGGATTGATAGGTGCAACAAATTCAATAACCCATTTGTCAAATCTTGCAAAGTTACTTGTGGTACTAGTGGCATCTCATCTCTCCTAGATGGCTTCCATGTTCTTTGGCATACATCACATGCTTGGCAGAATTCTTTTGCATCTTTATGTACTTTGAGCCACCATAACCAAGCTCTCAATATTTTATGCATGGTGGGCTTTCTTGCATAATGTCCACCTGCGACTCCTCCATGAGCATTTGTTAGAATACTTTGTCTTTCATTTTCAGGGACATATCTTCTCATCATTTCATCCAGCCCCATTTTGTACAAGTGTCCAACAATCAATGAGAAGTCAACTTATTTGACTACCAACTCCTTTTGCTTCATAGTGTATTGTGAAAGTGCCATTCATGTAGCAAAGGTTGTCTTATGTCTATCCTCTAGCACAATTCTAATCTGATGGTACCCCAAAAATCCATCTGTGAAAGAATAGGCCTCATGTCCTCCTACATTATCCAATACTTTGATTGTAAATGGTATAGGGAAGGGGTCATGTAGACATGCATCATTCAATTTTCTCAAGTCCACAGAAATCATGATTTCTCCTTTTGCCTTTTATTCCTCAACCACCATGGGACTTACCCATTCAGACTTTTCAACAGGTTAGATGATCCCAGTTGCTATCATCTTGTCTAATTCTTCCTTCACCTTTTCCTTATATTTTAGATTCAATCTATAAGGTCTTTGCTTGATATGCTTCGCATCAAGCTTCAGAGGAATCTTCATAACTCCCAAGTCTCCTACTATACCCTTCATATTTGAGAACTTAGTTGGAAACAACTCCTGGTACTCATGCAAAATATATGTTATCTTGTTGACTGTGTCTTCATCCCAGTAATCTCCTATTGTTGCAAACTTTGGCTCAT
Organism: Pinus tabuliformis; assembly: GCA_031772625.1. Lineage (NCBI taxonomy): Eukaryota > Viridiplantae > Streptophyta > Pinopsida > Pinales > Pinaceae > Pinus > Pinus tabuliformis. The sequence continues at coordinate 1,197,399,707 of CM062818.1, forward strand.
CTTCTGACCCTATATTCACCTTCTTCATCTTTAATGGCTTCATTATATCAAGCATCTCTATTTTAGGTCCATTCACTTTGCAGTGACCTTCAAATTTTGCAATGTCGATATTGTGAGGATCTCCCTCCTCTTCTGCAGTGGTATTGTAGCATTCTTTTATGTTATGTAATTGCGCGACCCAATCAGGTTGCCATGTACATGGAACTTCATTTTCAAAAATATTCTTCTTAATTATCTGAAGGGTTACATCTATATGTGGACAATCATCTTCAAAACTAAATGTCATTATAAATCCATCAACCATCTCTGCCCAACTTGCAATACCATGTCGTAGTTTTGTTTCCAAATACCAATTATCAAGAATTGTCTCCAAGGTATGCATGAAGCCATGCACCCATTCCTCTCGCGGGATTTCTTCCATTGCTATCATACAAAGTTGTATGTGTTCTCTAGGATTAGTTTGACCATCATACTTATCTGCCAATTCTGTTTCTACTTGACCAAACCTTACCCACATCAATCTTCGACATTGTTTCCAATATCTTATATTCTTCTTATGTGTACCCACCATCTAGTAGGAGTAGCTCTTAGGGCTAGATCCAGAGCTAACAACCTCTGACATTCTGGCACCTATCTTTCATAATCTCTAAAGAAAGTATCGACATTACCCAAACCATCATAAAAAGGTAAATCACATACCTCTGTTGTCATACAATGTACTGCTTTAGTGATCCTTGCACATCATCTTGTAGATACTTCATGTAACCTGTTTTTCCATTTTTCTAATTCCTCTTCTGAATCTGAAGTGCAAGAACTATCTTTCTCCCAACCCAATTTTCCATCTGCAGTAGGGTTGATCCATTCTTCTCCTTTTGCTATTATCTGGTAAATGTTTTTGATGTCATCTGCGATGTACTCCTCTTTAATAGGTTCAATATACATCTTTCTTTTTGATGGATCTAATGGAACAATGACTCTCACATTGTTTCTTTCAAATATCATTTGCCTTTTCTTCAAGTTAATTATAGCCATGTTAGCAAATTCCCAATCCAATCTAAGCAACGCGGGATAGGGATTACTATCATCCACAATTTCGATCACTTCAAAGTCAGTCATAGTGCGCACTCCTTCAATGTCTATTGTGATACCTGACAACCTTCCTAGAGGAAAAATATTCTGTTTATTTTCCATATTCAGCTGGATCGGTGACCATTGCAACTTTGGCTTACCCATCAGTTCCCAAGTCTGCTTTAGCAAGACGTTGGCATCAGATCCTAGATCCAGGATAACTTGATCGATGTCATACTCTCCAAAATATGTAGTAAGCCTCATTTCTTTTCCAGTCCTCTTCTTGTGTCGATGTAAGTTGTTTACTACATGCATCTCGCTCTGTGGTACTTCCTTAGAAGCACAAGAGTCTATCAATTCCTGCAATCCTTCTACAACTTTCTGGTTTCTTAACAATTTCATGCAAGTTTGTAGAAAAGACTTCAAAATATCCAAATCCATATCTTGTGTCGCATCTGGTACTATATTACAGTTATTCTTTTGTGTTGGCTACGCAATAGAGGTCGAAGCCCCATCATCCATAAAGCTTCACCTCACCTCCATGAATACTTGCTTTTCCTTCTAAATATCAAATTTAGGGGATTTTTCAGTATTTTTTCTTACCAATGTAGCTTCAACTTCCTTTTTCCCTTCGACTTTATCATCTCCATTCGTAGCTCTCCTTCTTGTTATAATGTTGATGCATGGTTCATCCTTCCTTGGCTCAGTGGTCATCATTTTAAAAAAAAAATTGGGTTGCTGGTTCCTTTTCTCCTCCATCTTTGACCAAAACTGGACCAAGTTGGGTTGTGCCCAACAGGAATAATTTCTAAGTTTTTCATGTTCATGTATTTTCTTCTTGGTAGGTACATTTCTCACATTAGGAGGTTATCCTTGGAAAAATCATCTCCATACACCTTAATCTTGTATGGCCTTTAATGAAGACAAAGGACCATGATTTGTGACTGAAACAGAGGATATTTTCCTTTGCACTCATCCCAAAATAATATCTATATCATCATTACATTCTATAATTTCTTGTTCTATTTCATATGATTTCTTCATTGCTTCTTACAAAGTGGTATTGGATTCAAAACTAATGATATATTTGACATTTGTTGGCACAGTGTTCTTATAACAACCAAAAATGATAGTGTCCTTCAATAATTTATTGCAATGTTCTGAAGAAGTGGAGATTAAATTTTTAATGTTTCTCATTACTCTCTAGATAAATCTAATTAACTATGTAAACAATGTATGAAATGCAATCAATTAGGCATACCTAATGACAAATACATTTTCAATATCATCAAAAGAAGGGACAGAGCTAGTAGGAACCAAAATATATTGATAATATGTAGGTCTAATTAATGTATATAGAAAAACTCTAACCATAACATCATCATGCTCTATCAAGTGAATATCACATATCGATACAAATTAGTCAAGGTGCTTCTATTGATCATAGTTCCATCACCATTGAATACAAGAATCGCTTATGGTGGGTGATTTGGAAATTCGTGTTGTTTTCCTTGTAGGATGTAGCACCTCCTCCCACATTTACCCCCTTTTACAATCTTTCCTAGGTAAACATGAGTTGAGTGCTACTATGACATAACCTGACCTCTAAGTTCAAGTTATGGAAGTGAGGCCCACAAACTAGAAGCTTATTGACATCCTTGAGGTACTACAAATCACTCAAGCGCCTGACAACCACCCCAGGTGATAAATCCTTGAGATGTAACTCTTTCTCACAGAATTAACACCCTAGCTACACCCTTGACACATTGTGCATGTGGTTATTAGTTTCCAACTACACCCATAAGCCTTCTTGCATGTGGTTATGACCAAAAATCCCTTGTTTTGTGCATGTGATCGTGAGATCTATGCCACTTTTTCAAAAAAGTCCTTAGACCACTGCCCAGAACTACCTATAACTTTCCATAATCATAAATAAGCTGATGAAAAGGATAACCATTCAAAACTTGAATGAGATCTTTACCAAAACATGCCTAGTACATGATATACATTTCGTCAAACATATTGTAAAAAAGAAAGCTACAAGTCATGAATTCATATCTGATCATAAACTTATGAACTTCATCTAAGAATTACTGAGAAGGCTCAATGCCCTCTCAAGCTCACTGCAACAACACTTGTTATCCCATGCATTCATCAACCATTCAATAAACTATCAAATCATGAACATGAACCATAGCTAGAGCACATCATAGAATCGTGCTTAAGGGGCTACAACAGACACAGAGGACCATGCGCCTAGTAGTGGAAGGGCCAACAACAAAGAAATTAGTTGAAGAGGTACAACAGGCAGCAACACAAAGCGTTGCTGAAGTAGCAATGATGCAGGTTGAGATGGGTGGTCTTTGCAGCAAGATTGCGGTGCCAGCTGAGTGACTCGAGGGCGAGTCACAATCTTTGTGTTGGGGGCCTGTTGGGATAGGGTCCCTAGCGTCATTTTTGGGGTTAGTTAACCCAAATTTTGTATATTGTTTTGTAAAATATGTAAAGTCTCCGTGATATGTGGATGCAGAGCGCACAGATAAATAGGTGTCAAGGGGGTCTAAGCCCCTTGTTTGGATAGATAGTTAAGTTATTTTTTGAGACTCACCCATGGTCCGCGGACCATGGTATGGTATGAAGGAAAGCTATAAATAGTTGAGTCATAGCGAGTCTTAAAGATAACTTTTGATAGAGAATTGGGTACGTTGAAGGGTTTTTGTTGTCTTGGGCAGGTGTTAAGGTAGGAAGGCTCTGCTTCCTGTACTTAGGTGAAGAAGGGAAGGCTCCTGCATCTGAGTGCGTAGGAGACATGGGTATAGTGCACAGCTGAGTTCGTGGACCCATGCAGTTGAGTGCATAGGGTAGAAGCGTCTATAATCTGAACACTGAAGATCAATGAAGACTGATTTTGGAGAATTACTGTGTATTCTTGTTGAACCTGTTTATGTTATATTTTGTTGCTTAATGATATGTTTTTATGAAATAATGAATGAATGTTGCGCGAAATCACTGGATATGTCTTATCAATGCATGATTTAAGTAGTTATCTTGTTTCGTGAAGATAAAAGTTAATTCTACTATGTTTTTTGATGAATTGAATAGATCTCTATGAACTCAGATCTAGGGTTGTTTATTGATGTGTGAAAATAGATAAATCGTCTGGTTAAGGTCCGCAGGGGCTGATCGTAGACCTTCGCAAAGATCTAGAATCCATTTTAACTTACTTATGGTAACGAGCCCTAGCAGGATTCCGATCTACGTGAAGGCAGATCTGAACTTTCAAAGCTTAAGAGCTGTTTATCACATGTCCCTCGATGCAAAAACCTGGTTCTAGCATGCCCTAATACTGCTTCGAGTGAGACTGCAACCTGATCTACGCAAGTTGTTGCCGAAAGGGCCAACAGTTAGGGTTTTTTTGGTTGGCGCGAACAACTTTGAACCTGGGTCAGGCCCCCTTAAGCCAACATACATCCTGCTGAAAAATAAAATATACATGTCACTTATTTGGAGCTTTATACCACAACTCATTGTGGTATTTAAAACAATAAAGGGCTAGTAGTTAGGGCTTTTTTGGTTGGCGTGAACAACTTTGAACCTAGGTCATGCCCCCTTAAGCCAACAAATGGTTCCATTGTTGGGACTGGGATCTATCTAAGAGATGTGCGATAAATGTTTTCCTACGAAAAAAGATCCTGATAAGTGGATCGATCAAAAATCACATGAGTTTGCAGCTCAGGAAAACAGGAGCCCTAAATTATCCAAGGAACAGTGGTTACAGATATATTTGTACACAGATGAGACCGACGCATGATTCTATTTCTTCCCTGAAGAACTATACGAGTGGTTATCTAAATTAGTTGAAAGTCGAGGGATGTGGAGGCTTGAAGGCCCTATAGTGTGGACTCCTGAACTGGTGCGATGTCTGGAAGAATCAAGAAGCAATATTGCCTAGGTAGTGGATCACTGGGTTGATCGCATGTTGGGCAGTTTTGTCACTTATTTTGTGATTGGCAAGAACATAAGCTATAGCGAAGCGGAGCGAAGGATATTTAAAGGACCACAAGGTAAGTATTTTAACTCACTGAAGGCTTGGATTAGAATGTTGTTATGTGAAAAGAGGGTTATGTAGTTACCTTGATGTTTGGGGCTATACAAAGTGGGAGACTTTTTCGAAGAAATGGAGGATCTAGCCCAGAATATAGTCCGTTCATTGAACCCCCTTCAAGCGGCAACGAAGGGACGATGCTAACTATGTCGCGAAGTGCAGTTCAGTTAATAACTTAGGGTATTCTGAGGATATCTCATCCATCCACTCCACCTCCTCCTCCACCTCCACTTCCACCATTCAACATGGCGAACGTGATGAAGATGCCGATTTTTAAAGGAACGGGTGATGAAGATCCAGAACAATTTTGGTTTGTTGCAGGAGCTATGTGGACAACGCAGTAGATTACCAATGAAAATATTAAGAAAGCACAATTGGTTATAGCCTTACAGGACCGTGCATTAACATGGTATATCAAGTATTTCACTGATAACCCCAACGCGTCATTGGTAGATACCTAACTAGCTTTAAATAAGGAGTTCAGTAGGCCTAAGTTAGAGGCATAGTTAGTAATTGAATTTAAGGAGATCCGAATGAGAGTCGATGAGACACCTTGGGACTTTGATCAGAGGTTGAAGTGTCAGATCAGGTAGGATAATATGAAAATCTCATATACCCAGCATCGCGACTGGTTTATAACATCACTTTTTCCGCATCTAAGAATACCTCTGTCACAGCAGAAGATAGAAACACAAGCAGAAGCCTTGGAGATCGTGATGAGGTTGCACACATCACCTATTCTGGATACGAACCTTTGGGTGCAACAGTTTCATTCACAGCTGGAGAGTTTGCACTTCGAGTCACGGATCTTAAAGAAAGGAAGGGAAGCTTAACTGGAGGTGCGCGTTGAGATCTGATGTCTAAAATGTAAAAGTCGTGGACATGATAAGGATCATTGCCCGACCTTTAAGAATTATATTATAGGGGGAGGGCCTATACCCCTGAAACCAGAGACTAATATTGGGATGATCGCGAGATCTATGTTGTGGTGCACTATTTGTCAGGTTACAGGACAACATGCTACTGATAACAGCCATCTGTTGCAGAAGTTTGTACAGACCCCTCAGTAGTTATTTTGTAATTTATGTAATTCTGTAGGGCATGATGAGCGTCATTGTAGAAGTTATGAGTTGATGATGGATAGAACCCCTACCTATATAATGTAGGTAGAAATCTGGTCTTGGGGTCAAGGCGCAGTGGCAACACGTGGGGGATTCCAAGGCCGAGAATGAGGAAGAGGCGCTGGACCAGGGCAAGGGCGTGAATAGGTGATATGCTATAGCTATGGCAAAGAAGGGCACTTCGCATGTGATTTTCCAAATCCCATGCATCCCTCATGTCAGTATTGTCGACAGTTTGATCATGTCATAGAGGAATGTTAGGTCCTTATGGAAAAAATTCAAGAGAAAAAGGCACAGCCCCAACAGCCTACGCAGAACATTCAGATGATGAGGGCTGAGCCCCGTGAAGAGGATCAGAACATAAACATTGTGTTAAGAAGTGGTATAACAACTGGCACAGATAAAGGTAAGAAGCCTGAGGAAGAGGGATGGGTACACAAGGCTGCTGAGAAGGAAGTCGAATTTGATATGAATCACACTAAATAAATGTTCTTGGAAGCAAAGAAGAACTTTGCCAAGGCCTCCAACTCAGGAATTCAGGAGAAAATTCTTGAGACTAATGTGACTCAAGAAGTAGATCCCTCAATCCTAGCTACCTTTCTGAAGACTTGTATGAAGCTTCTATGCGATCAAAAGGTCGTCAAAGGATTGCAAGACTTAATAGGAAAGTGCGCCAATAAGGAAAAGACTCCTATGGAGCAGCACACAGTAAGAAAGATTGGTAAGCATAAAGCATGAACGAGGCGCGAGATGAGGCTAACCACACAAATAGGTGAATACGAAATGGACCAGGTAATCTTGGATCTGGGGTTTGATGCGAATGACTTGCCTAAGAAAACATGGGAGAGGATGGGGAGACCTGCGTTGTAGTGGTCTCCTATTCAGTTGTGCATGGAAAATCAACAGAAGATTATCCCAATGGGGTGCTTATATGGTGTGACAGTGGATATTGAAGGTGCGAGTGCACTGGCTGACTTCGAGGTCATTGAGATAGTGGATAATAGTAACCCATACCCCGTGTTGCTAGGAATTGATTGGGCTATTGATATGAATGGAGTAATCAACTTGAAGAAGCGAAAGATGTCCTTTGAGAAGAAGTCGCTCAGGGTAGTAGTGCCATTAGACCTTGCTGAAGGAACGCGTTATACTGAACCTGTGCACGACTATGTATAAAGTGACGATGATCTTGATCAGATATACAAGATAACAATATGCGATGAGGATTGGATCAATCCTACAACAGATGGACAAATTGCGTGCGATAAGGATAGTTCTTGCACCTCATATTCAAATGAAGAGCTTGAAAACTGGAAGAATAGTTTGCATGAAGTATCTATGCTCCGTGGCAAATGATGACCAAGTCGCTAAGGTTTCTCTCAATTGAGGTAAGAAACCTTCCACGTTATGATGGGTTGATTGATGTGGAATTGTTTTTAGATGAATTTGAAAGAGAAGTATTGGAAGAGCATCGGTTCCAGGCACTCGAATTGGCGCTGCGTGCTACGCCTTCCCGTTGGTGGGGTACGCACAAGGATAGCTTTGTTGGATGGAGAGAATAATAGAGAATGATGAAGTTACAATTTGGGTACGCTAGAAAAATACAGTGGGAAGGATGATCCATGTGATCATTTAGCACAATGGACTAAGGCTTGGGGAACAGAACCACAACTAGAGTGGGTGCATATATTCTGCCATACACTAGATACAATCCCAATGAACTAGTATTTGGATACGAAGCTTCACCATGGAACGGGTGAATGGGAAATTTGAAAGCATTGATGAAGCGCTACAAGAAATAAAAGCATCTATATTAAGAACATCGAAGGAACCAGTAGAATGGACTCACCCAGATTGGATTACACAACTATGGCATACGTTGGAATGCTATAACATGACTGTTGAAGAAGAGGATGACCTGCGGAATATTACCATTCCTGAAACTAAAGGACAACGCGAAGTCGAAGCATTGAAGGTGGTGAACCTGGATATATCAGAACCTTTGAAAACTCGACAGGTAAACATCAGATCTGAAGAAGAACCTAAGTTCGTGAAGATTGGAGATTATTGGGATGAAGATATGGTTGATAAGGTAGCCAAGTTGTTGTGCAAGTACCAGGACTTATTTCCAAAAAAGTTTTCAAATTTAAAAGGGATTATCAAATATTTAGGCATTATGAAGATTACATTGAAACCGGATGTGAAGCCTATTAAGCAACGGCCTTATCAACTGAATCCAAAGTATAAGGAAAAGGTGTGCCTCGAACTAGATAAGATGTTGGAAGATGGTACCATTGAGCTTGTAGAAGAATATAATTGGGTAAGCCCAATGGTCGTCCAAGAAATGAAACAAAAGGGCGAAATCCGCATATGCGTAGATCTAAGGAAGCTGAATGACAGCTGTGTGCATGACCCATTTCCAACACCGTTTACTAATCAATTATTAGAGAATGTAGGCAAACATGAGGCACATTCATTCACTGATGGATTTTTGGGTTATCATCAAACAAAATATCATGATAGAGTGGGGTTGCTTCCAATATACAGTAATGCCATTTAGATTGAAGAACGTGCCTGCAATCTTTTCCCGGGTAGTGATTGCAGCGTTCAAGGAATTTATTCATAAATTTCTGGAAGTGTATTTTGATGATTGGACCGTGTTTGGTTTGGTGAAGTTCCATGTTGTGAGACTACACCTCATGCTAGATACCTGTCGAAGATATCAAATCGCGCTGAACTTGAAGAAGTGTATATTTTATGTGCATTTTTGGATTTTGCTCGGCCACGTTGTACATAAGCAGGGATTGATGGTGGACCCTGCGAAGATCATTGTATTTTGAATTTGGAACCCCCTAGGAATGTGAAACAGTTGCGCGCGACTTTGGGACACACTGAGTACTATAGAATATTTATCAAGACGTATGTCCAAATAACTGCGCCGATGGAAAAACTTGTTAAAGAAGGATGAAATATTTTGCAGGGATGAAGAATGTTAGTGCATCTTCGATGTCTTGAAAGCAAAAATGGTGACAACACCTATCTTGGTGTTTCTCGACTAGAAAAAGGAGCTTCATGTGCATGTTGATGGCTCCTGTATTGTGCTGGAAGAAGTATTAACACAAGTAGGAGAGAGAGATATCGATAATCCAATAGCTTTCGTGAGCATGAAGTTATCCAAAGCCTAAAAGAATTACTCAAACACAGAACGAGAAGGGCTGGCGACGGTCTACGTGCTACAAAAGTTTATACATTATTTGTTGCGCGGGCACTTCAAAATGTATACAAATCACTCCGTGCTAAAGTACCTGATTAATAAGCATGTGTTGGGGGGGAATATATGCTGATGGTTGCTATTGTTCCAAGAATATGAATTTGAGGTGATTGTGAAGCCTAGAAGGTTGAATGCACGCCCGGATCATCTGTCAAGGATTGAAACAGGCGAGGAACCAAGTTGTTTAGAGGAAGTACTGCCGAACGCACAACTCTTTGCAGTATGCGTCACAGACGACCACGTTGCCAACATTATTGAGTTTTTAATGATGGGAACAACTTCGGAAGGCTATTCCACTCAAGAAAAAGAAGGAGTTAGTAGTTCGCATTGCTGATTTTTCAGTAATTGCGGGTCATTTGTATAAGATGGGGTTGGATGAGATATTGCGTTGTTCCAGAGTTTTAACAAACGAGTATCCTAGCCGAAGCCCATGGGGGAGTGGCAAGAGGCCACTATGTAGTGAAAGAGACCATGCAAAATATTTTTCACTCTAGGTTATGGTGGCCAATGTTACACGAGGATTCTAAGGCATACTGTAAGGCATGCGATACTTACCAAAGGACAGGGAAGCCTTCATGAAGGGATGAATTTCCTTTACATCCCCAAGTTTTGTTGTAGGTATTTGAGAAATGGGCCATTGACTTTATAAGTCCCATAAAACCGCCAAGAAATAAGACAGGCACATGGTATATTATTACTGTGACAGAGTATTTAACCAGATGGGCGAAGCATAGCCAGTGACGGATTGTATAGTGCCACTGCTGCAAAGTTTCTCTTCGAGTGTGTCTTAACAAGGTTTAGATTCCCGAAGATTTTGATGAGTGATATGGGTACACACTTTTCCAATGAAATGATTAGCGCAATGTTGGAAGTTTTTAGGGATATCATCAGAAGAGAACGCCCTATCACCCACAGGTGAACAGAACAGTGGAAGATTTTAATAAGATTTTGGAGCATGCATTGATAAAGGTATGCAATGTGTAGAGGAATGACTGGGACATGTGCATACATGTTGTATTATGGGATTATAGGACGACTTGAAATAAGTTAACAGGACAAACACAATCTAGGTTGGTCTATGGAATTGAAGCAGTCATGCCGATGGAGTATATTGTGCCAAGTTTAAGGATTGCAGCCTTGACTGAGATGGCGAACTGTGAGACCTTGGAAGAATGTCTCACGCAAATCATGGAATTAGAAGAAGAACGTTTCCTTGTAGGACTTCATCAACAAGTGAAAAAGGAACGCAAGAAGGCATGGCATGATCAGAATATTAAGTTGCACATGTTCAAGGTGGATGATTTGGTTCTGTTATATGACAACAAGTTCACAAAGTTTCCAGGAAAATTTCAAATGCACTGGTTAGGGTCGTATCTTATTAAGGAGATCATGGATGGTGGCGCAGTTTAGCTCGCGAAGCTGAATGAGGAACCATTCCCTAGCAAAATGAACAGAAGTAGGTTGAAGCTATACACAAGGGATGTTGCCCCTGCGTGACGACTATATGGTAGCGGGACAGTCTCAGTAATCCAAGAAGATGTAAGGGATTGCTAGACTATAAAATATGTTGCCTGATGAGGTGAAGAACGTTGTAGAAAGGTTGCGTGATGGATGAAAAGGGTACGATAGGCGAAGCTGCACTGGATGAGTTGTGCCATGGAGGATGGTGTCACATATATGGGTCCAAATGTAGCTGTTGAGGTTACTATTCATGATTTGATGGCCAAAAATCAGTGAAGAGGAGTGGTTAGGTGCTATTTATGGCGAAAATATTTGGTGATTTACCACCAAAGGGGCATTTATTATTAGATTTTGGGGGGAAAGATCGGATTCGAATTAAAAAATGCCTATAAAACTCGCATGTTGGACAACCGAGGAACACTTTACATTCTGAGACTTGTCTGGGTGACTTAATGGCTAAAGTTTATGATTCATCAGTTCTGGGAGTATTCCGTGGAAATCCCAGTATTTTCTTCCTTACCTACGGGGAACCAGGAGGCCATTCTACAGCATATGACTGCCACCAACCCTGCCGAAGCCGTGAGTTCTGAAGCTGCTGTGTCTGATGCGCCGAGCCCTAAGATTTCAAGTATGGAAGCTTCAACCCCTGTGCCTACCACGCCAAGGTCGCCAAGGCCACAACAATCCACCACAAAAGAGAAAAAAACAACCGAAAAAAGAGAAGCAACTGGCCGCAAAAGAGAAGTTAAAGAAGATGGTGTCGATAAGAATGTCACCAAGGAAGAATCTAGAGGTGCAACAGAAGCAGAAAAAAGACAAACAACCAGAGCAAGTAGTGGATTTAGAAGAGGAGGAACACCAAGGTGTCGAAGAAATAGATGCTGAAGAAATCAAGCCTATCTCAAGGCTTCCTGAGTATATCCCTCCACGGAAGGGAAGAACCAAAGTGACCAAGGACCCAGATTCCAGAAAGTTCATGGTGTCGACTCCCCTATTGCCTGAGCAGGTCGAATTTGAAGGTCCTAGGTTAGCATGCATTACGGTATTGAAAATGGAGGAATGGGACTTCACGGACCATGAGAAGTTCCTGCATTTAGCAACCCACAAATATATGTCGAAGATATATTATGAAGAAATGAGGGTTACACAGTTGGAGCCCATGAAGTGGGTCCGCGGAGTTGAGCAGGAGGGGCTACTGAACATGCTCTTAGTGCCACATTATAACCTTTCAACTATCAATACAGTGTGTGTGTGCCATCTCCTCGCGCTGGTCCATGATGGGTGTCTGTGGCTTGGTCCTCCCATTCCAATAACCGACATGTTGATCCATAGGATAATGAAGTTGCCTCACAAAGGAGCGGACCCTGCCAAGGAGTTTGGAGGGAAAACCAGGGAGAAAGAATTAGATGACAAAATGAAGAAAGAGTATGGTCTTGTGAAAAAGTCGTGTGGATACTCTATCCTTTCAATTCAAGACCAGGCAATACAGTTCACTGCCCAGATTCTCACAGGAAAGATCATGAGAAAGTGTTGCGCGGATGAATTTCCAACGCCCGTAGTATCACTTGCAGCACAGTGTGCGAAGGACGTTCAATATAATTGGGTCAGGTATCTATGCTAGGAGTTCCTTGCAAACTGCCGAGAAGCCAAAGAAGAAAGAAAGGCATTCCACTATGCATGGTTATTACTATCTATTGTTCTGGTCGCTTGGAGATTGTTGGAGGACAACCAGTTTCCCTCGCATAAGGAAGATTTACCTAAGGCAACCCATTCACCTTACTGTGGTCTACAAAGGATCCCGGACGAGTCAGGGAGACGAATATTTTCTGGATCGTAATGGAAATGGACCTTCGAATGGTGATTAATCAAAGGCCAAGGTTTTCCCCAACCTTGTTCGAACAATTGATGGCCTACATGGAGTTTAAGGCTGACTTCTACAACGTATCAATTAGATCGTGGAAGGACCCAGAGCACACATGGTACCTGTTTCCTTATTTGGTATCCGAGATAGATGTGCAAGAAGTTGTGGGGTATTGGCCAGTAGAGTGGCACAAACCCACAACGCTTGATGTGGGAACAAGAAAAGGCACAGAGAGCTCTGCTACGCAGAAGCGGAAGGATGCAACTCAGAAGGCCACGCACGCCTTGGCTGAGAAGAAGAAGAAGGAAGCTGCTAAGATAGCTGCGGAGAAGGAGCGAATGGAGAAAGAGCACACTGCCAAAGAGTAGGCAGAAAAGGAACAACAAGATACAGAGGAAGGTGGAAAATCAACTTCGCATCACACTGACGAGAAAGAGTTGTCAGAGCAAGGAGGAGGTGGTGGTGAGAAGTAGAGCACTCCTTTCATCCTGAAGAGGCGTGGGTAGGAGCAGACTACTGGAAAGAGCAAAGAGCACAAGTTGGACAAGCAGACGCATCTTGACCCAATGGTGGTGACAGAAGGTCATCGCGATGAGAATTGCGATAAAGTTCGAGACACGACGACAGAGGTGCTGCAACAATTTGATCAGTAATATATGCATACATTGGGGAGCATCAAAAAGGATCTGCGTGAGCTACAGATCTAGGCAAACAGGATCCAAGTGGGCGTCGGGCAAGCGAGCGGAGTGCAAGCGAGCCTGACACAGGGTAGTATCGCAGTGGCAGAGCTACAACAGACTCTGGACCTCAAAGTGATTCCATTGCCAGAGGGGTCAGTATGTGCAAAATTAGATGAGGATCATGCTATGATCAATACAGTGAAGGATATGGGGCTGAATTTGGCCATGTTTCCACTCCAGACCCTCCACGCGCTACATTAGGGGGTGTCATATGAGTTGAGGATCAGAGAATAGTGCACCCTCACCTTTTTCAGTGAATTTAAGGTCAATAACGAACAACTGTTTGTGGAGAAAACCTAGGCACTAAAGGAAAAAGAGGAGTTGCACACAACGCTAGAGCCTAGAAGCAACGATCGAGCAGGCCTCCAAGTTAGTACTTGAATTGAACATACCATAAGATGCGGAGGCCTCATCCAAAGTGAGAAAATTGGCTGTTGCAGTACGTACATCAAAGGAGGAAGTCTGGAGGGTGACTCTCGATTTCCAGATGAAAATAGCAAAGCTGCAGTTGAAGTTGCAGCTAACGACTCCTCTGGAGGTTCGGGAGCAGCGTAGTGCAACAATCAAGGAGGGAATGAATACATTGGATACCAAAGTTAATGACTGCTCCTCGATGTTTGATGCAACAATGGAATTATGGATGAATCTATAGGAGGACCCAAACCTGCAGAAGTTGAACATAGATGTCCAAGAGACGCAGCAGTAGTATGACGAGTTCCAAGTGATTACATGCACTTTCGCGCCAGTGCAGCAACTAACAAAGTTACAGGAGGGAAAGCAACTACTAACATAGGTGGAGGACTTGCAGAGGAAAGAGGCCTTGCTGAAGGCTAGATTGCAGCCATGGCTAGAGGAAGCTTGTCAGCTTACTTTGTCACTTCAGGAGAAGCTCAAGGGGCTACAGCAGATGCAGAGGACCATGCGCCTAGCAGTGGAAGGGCCAACAACAGAGAAATTGGTCGAAGAGGTACAACAAGCAGCGACACAGAGCACTGCTGAAGTTGCAGTGATGCAGGTTGAGCTGGGTGGTCTTCGCAGCAAGATCGCGGTGCTAGCTGAGTGACTCGAGGGTGAGTCACGATCTTTTTGTTAGGGGCATGTTGGCATAGGGTCCCTAGGGTCAGTTTTGGGGTTAGTTAACCCAAATTTTGTATATGTTTTTGTAAAATATGTAAATTCTCTGCTATATGTGGATGCGGAGTGCGTAGATAGATAAGTGTCAAAGGGGTCTTAACCCCTTGTTTGGATAGATAGTTAAGTTGGTTTTTGAGACTCACCTATGGTCCAAAGACCATGGTATTGTATGAAGGAAAGATATAAATAGTTGAGTCATAGCAAGTCTTAGAGATAACTTTTGATAGAGAATTGGGTATGCTGAAGGGTTTTTGTTGTCTTGGTTAAGTGATAAGGCAGGAAGGCTCTACCTCCTATACTTAGGTAAAGAAGGGAAGGCTTCTGTAATTGAGTGCATAAGAGGCCTGGGTAGAGTCTGTGGCTGAGTGCACGAACCCCTGCAACTGAGTGCACAGGTTAGTAGAGTCTATAATCTTAACACTGAAGATCAATAAAGATTGATTTTGGAGAATTATTGTGCATTCTTGTTGAACCTGTTTATGTTATATTTTGTCACTAAATGACATGTTTTTATGAAATAATGAATGAATGTTGTGCGAAACCACTGGATATGTCTTATCAATGCATGATTTAAGTAGTTATCTTGTTCTGTGAAGATAAAAGTTAATCCTGCTATATTTTTTGATGAATTGGATAGATCTCCACGAACTTAGATCTAGGGTTGTTTATTGATGTGTGAAAATAAATAAATCGTCTGGTTAAGGTCCGCAGGGGCTGATCGTAGACCTTTGCAAAGATATAGAATCTATTTTAACTTAGTTACGGTAACGAGCCCTAGACGGATACCGATCTACGCGAAGGCAGATCTGAACTATCAAAGCCTAAGAACCATTTATCACATGTCCTTGGATGCAAAAACCTGGTTCTAGCATCCCCCAATACTGGTTCGGGTGAGACTGCAACCTGTGCTACACAGGTTGTTGTCGAAAGGGCCAACAGTTAGGGTTTTGTTGGTTGGCGCGAACAACTCTGAACCTTGGTCAGGCACCCTTAAGCCAACATACATCCTACTGAAAAATAAAATATACATGTCTCTTATTTGGAGCTTTACAACACAACGTACAACAATAACCATATATATATATATATATATATATATATATATATAGAGAGAGAGAGAGAGAGAGAGAGAGAGAGAGAGAGTTACCAAAAACTCATTTGCTTGAACCAGTAAATAATGAAGGATACAAATCCCACATCTGATCATCCATGTCCCATGTAGCTTCATCATTCCCAAAGTGCTTCCACTGCACCTTAACTTGCTCTATTGCTCAATTATGAAGAATGAGTTTTCGCTGCAAAATGCACTAAGGTTTTGGCTGGAACTCTCCCTCTGGTTCCACCTACATTACATACCAATCAATCCCATGATCAACATCTTGCACATATCTCATAAGAAATTAAACATGAAATGCATCATGGACTTTCACTATTGACAGCAGTGCAAGTCTATAGGCCACCGATCCAATCCTCTCAAGGATCTCAAAAGGCCCGCAATACTGAGGTGCCATCTTGACACATGATCCAATCCTCAAGGAGCTTCGCTTGGGCTTGATGTACAAGTACACATGCTCCCCAACCTGAAAATCCTTGAACACTTTATGTTGATATGCATAACTCTTTTGTCTTTCCTGTGTTGCCTTCAAATTCCTTTTGATAACCTCCATCTCTTGCTCCATCACAGCCAACATATTCAGCCCAATCATCACCTTGTTCACTAGATCACTCTTGCTGATGGGAGTATTACAACTCTGCCCATAAAGAGCCTTAAATGGACTCATCTTCAAGGATTCTTGATACCCATTATTATATGAAAACTCTACTAGTGGAATATACTCCTCCCACTTCCTCTATTGATGCATGACATACATCCTCAACATATCCTCAATAATTTTGTTAACCCTCTATGTATTTCCATCTGTCTATGAATGATAAGCTATGCTGAAAGATAACTCTATCCCAAAGCCTGAAAACAACTCCTTCCAAAACCTGGAAGTGAACTTGGCATATCCGTTTGATATGACATTCTTAGTAACACCATGCAATCTCACTACCTCCCTAGTGAAGATCTGAGCTACCTCACTAGCTGAATTCATAGACTTCACTGCAATGAAGTGAGCTACCTTGCTCAACCTGTCAACCACAACCATGATGGAATCATGTTGTCTTGATGTCCTTAGAAAACCTATAATGAAGTCCATGGAAATGACCTCCCATTTCCATTCTGGAATTAGAATAGGTTGTAGTAGACCAGTTGGGTGCTTACACTCAACTTTCACCTACTGACAGTCCAAACATCTATCAACAAACTTAGCCAACTCTTTCTTCAAGTTTGGCCAATGATAGAACTTATTAATAGTTGTCAAATTATTCTAACATCTTGGGTCACCTAAATATGGCTTGACATGAAACTCCTTCAAGATAAGCTTCTTCAATTCGTTGTCATATGGCATATAAATTTTGTTCCTGGTGTTGTGGGGAAAAATGCCTATGCAGGACGATTCTATCCACCTAAGGTGTGACAGTGCCTTAGCAACAAACAGAAACAGCTATTCTAGTATTCTTCCTTTATGAATTAAGAATGAAGAGAGATGGATGGACTAACCGGTGTCTTCTGTTTGTCCCTCGATCCGGTTTCTCTTCTCTTTGAGAGTTCCCAGCTACTTGCCTTCTCGCTCGCCCAGCTTCAACGGGTTCCTGCAAGATCACAAGAAGGAAACACTACACAAAGACATAGATTCATATTCATAACTAGTTCAGGATTAGAAATAAACTAAACATACTAATGCAATCATACATCAAAGATACATCAGTATATAGGAGAAACCAAGATAGCTTTATTGATGAATAACAAGGTTCAGGAGGAGATACAACCCAGAGAGTTCCAATCCAGCATCTACCTCCCAGCGAATGAAATCCTTTCTTCACCTCCCTTCAAAGCATTAAGCACCCAATGATTCCAATCTCAAACCAACAGCAATTCTTTGCAATAACAAAATTCCAGCCTCCTGGATCTCATGGAGGAGAGATCCATATATAGATGTTTGGAGAGAGGATGAGTCAGCTTGAGATCTTACTAGTGTCCTCTCCCTCTGTCAGTTCTTGCTTCCACTTGGAGACTAAGAGCCTCTTACTCATCACTTAGTCGAACTCATCAAGGCAAGTGTCATGGAGGAAGATTCTGGAAGCTTCCATAGTCTTTACACCTCGCACAAAGGACCCTGCCATTTGTCATTTCCCGCTCAGCGCACCCTGGTAGTGCTTCCACCTACGTTGCAATGCAACTAGCCAGTGTAGCCTCTGCATTTCAGCGCAGGCAGCAAGTGGAGCCTCTGAATTGATCCTGAATTGACTTGTTTTTGAGCAGTTTCTGGTGGAGAACTTCTGTGAATTGTTGTGGTTTGTTAGCCTTGTTCCTCTAGGGGTAGGAACAACATGTTTAGGGACTTTGGATCCCTTGGATTATGGACATTTCATGCTTATAGTTGTAAGGCACAAAAAATTCTATAACAGTTGCCCCCTAAATTATGAGGTCGTTTATCGGGTGAAATGATTTATTAGGAGGATTCGAAGTTCTTTCAATGCTGGGAGGAGACCTGTAATACAATACAATACAATACATTATTTTCATACTTTTTTCACGATGTAGCTGAGGCCGACATTCCCATGCTCAGCTTTATAAATTCATTTTCATGTACATATAACAGACAATCGTCTGATGATAGACTGATGATTCTGATAGAGCCATCATCCTTTTGGTAGGATGATTATCTGTGATGTAAAGCTGTACATTTCTACGTCTTTATTTTCTGAATATATATCGCAGCCCGGATGGATGAAACTAGATCCGGGGTCTTCAATCTCGTCCGATCTTCACGCTAAGTACAAGTCGATCCATGTGAAAATTGCTCTAAAGTCGAACATGGAAAGACATCGCTTGATTACCAGTCAATGATGTAAACTGTTAACAAGCGTGAGAGGAATCACCGATAATGAAGATGACCCTCAAGCTACTGCAGTACAATTCACGTGGTGTGAATAGAGGACTTGGCGTCAAACACCACACAAAATCTTTCGGTCGAAGGTCATTGATGTGTACCTGTCGCCGGAAGTGAGAAACTTGCCATTGAGGCATGCAAGCTTCAAAGTGCTGAAGGGGGTGTTCCTAGATCAACTTCTTGGATAATGAGCTGATGTCGACAAGAAGTGATCCGTCAAAGGAGGGCCTTAATGAATCCCACATCAATGACACGGAACGGAGCTAATGATTTTGATGGAGGTGAAAATGATCTGATGACATATGATTCAGGGTGGCGGTCATGAAAAGAGCATAATGTATGGTAGTGGATGGGACACAGGTGACTTCTCTGAACGACTTCTCTTGAACATATGGCGACACTTATGCGATGGATCGGTAGCATTACCTAAAATATGGATGGTATGGCGAGACCATGGCGATGTGACTGGTGAATGAAACAACCCAACCTGATTGTGGTACGGAGGAAAAGTGTCATGTTCAAGAGTGACTTGCTACCATCAAAGTTTTCTCGAGTTTCTCCCAATTTTTCCCCAGTCATTGCTGACCAGTACCTCTTTATTTTTGTCAAGCTTGAGGAGGATAACATATTCTTGTTCTATAATTTGCCCTTCGGGCAAACCCATCGCTATGTTTTAACGAGCCTAGCGATAGTGAAACTCGTTCTCGTCTAAAGACAAGTGTGTCGCTATTTAATGCTTTTAACGAGTCTAACGACAAAGATAACTCGGTCCTTTTCATTTTTAGAGAGTCTGAAAAGGTACGTAAAGTCAACTCCGAAAGTCCTTTTTCGTCATCTAATCCCTTAAGTTCGAAAAAGTATAAAACAATACAGAAGGGATGAGTTTTCGATAGTTTTAACGAGCCGAACAAAACAAGCGCTCGATCTTTTTGTGCAATAATCCCTCAGGTCCAAAAAGATTAAAATCTAGAGGAGGGATAGCACTTCCGGTCACTTTAATGAGCTGGAAGGCCGAAACTCGGCAATCTTTTCATATTTTACGAGTCAGATGAAAAGAGCTTAAAGAAGACTCGTCTTTTGAGGAACGAGTGATAAAACGGGTTAGCAGCTGATTCCAGGTACGGGTTGGAATTTTCCAATCACGGCAGTGTCACAAGGATGGCTAGTGAAATCACTCTTCGCAGCTGTTCCTCAAAATGGGTAAACAATCATATGGAGGTGAATGATCGGCCAATGGAAAAGTGGAGGTGACGGTGCAAACACGACCAAGGCTTTAATGGCTGATAATGTTACATTCACGGTGGTTATTTACCGGAAGATAGTTCATTTTTTAACGAGCTTAAACGCGGAAAAACACTGCTCAGTCTTATGTTTATTTTTTAACGAGCATGAACTATGTGCTAAAACTGCTCGGATCTTGCGTTTATTTTTTAACGAGCATGAACTGTGTGCTAAAACTGCTCGATTTTCCAGTCATATGATAAGAATGTCTCATGTAAGATTCCATTTTTTATGGAGCTTGCGCCTCACAAAGCTATGCTCCTGGAATCCTTTCTTTATGCAAGTTCGGAAACGACTAATCCTACGAGTTTAAAGGGTTAGAGGTCCTAAAAATTTAAAAAATAAATAGCCGCCCCTTGCTTGCACTCCAAAAGGTTTGCATGCCCCCAGGTATAAAACAGAGTTTCAAGGTTACCTCTACTTCACTTCCGCCAAAACAATTGTTTTACCGAGAGAGGCCTACCTCTTTCAGGTTACCCAAAGATTGTCCTGTTAATCTTTCAAACAAAACACTTCTTCGGCGATGTCCACCGAGATGAACAAAGGTGAGTGACTCTGTTCTGTCAAACACATAACTTTGACAAAAGAATCTTATTCTAGAACAACCCCTGTCTCAATCACGGACGGGGTACGGACTAGTCATATTCTCCCGCGGAAACCTACTCTATACCCAAAGTTTTCCTGCCGAAGCAGACCAGGACGCATGCCCCCTAGGTTCCAGTCATATCCCTCCGAATTACTCACGCTCATCGGGAGGACGGACTGTGGGTTGAGACATTTCTTGCGTGAAGAGACCATTTAGGGATGGTATATGACTATTTGTGATGCGTGATCCGGGAAATGAAAGCTGGTCCACGAGCTTGACCACTCTTCCTTCGTGCGGAAAACACATTACTCTAAAGAGTGAGGAGACGATGGCTCCCATGCAATATATATAGTCTCATCCAAGGAGTAGGTTATAATCCAAGGGTCCTTGAACGACCATCACATTCATTTGAACGGTCTTCCCTTTCAATGTTATGGGCACATTGGGGAGGATCCCTAAAGGTCGACTGGTTCCTTTATCAAAGCCTGTCAGATTTCTCATTTCAGGCAAAAGCGCTGGAGAACCAAGCGCTTTCCAAGCAGTGGAGGAAAGGATACTCACAGATGCCCCTTCATCAATGATGGTGCTAGCCATGACCATTCTGTATATTTGGACGATAATTCTGAATGGTATGCTTGCTGGCAAACGGGGTCTGCCTAGTTGGTTCCAGTCGAAGGAGACAACTAGGTTGCTTGGTGGTGGGACAGAGTAAACGGTCGGGTATCGCTCTGACGAACTTCCTTCCTGCGATAAAGGAATGGGGGGAGTGCCCCCGTGCTCGTCGGAGTCTGTGTTGATGAAGAGAAGTTGGATGGTGTCATCTTTATTCTCTTCAGTGACTGTATCATTCGAAGATAAATCCTCTGAAGGCAAGATCGGGTCAACTGCCGCCTCGACCTTTTGACTTTCGTCGGGTATTGATTCAGCTGGTTCATCTTCAATTACCGGCGCTTCAGCTGACCACATGAGCGGGCCAGCTGGATTTTCAACTAACGAAGGACTCGGCATGAGTTTTTTATATCCAGGAGGAAGCCGTAACGGTGAAACCGGACGATCATCCAAAACTCTTTTCGCTTCGTCTAAGAAGGGACAACGGTGGATGGCATGGTTGCCTTCGCACAGTCTACAGGGAGATCTAGCTCTCCCTTTTTGTCCAAGGACTTCACTCTCGCTAGTTGACGGTATGCATTCAACATGGCTATCAGAGGTTGATGCCACCGGATTGTGCAAACGGGGAGACCAGTCCCTTAGTATCCGAGGGATGTAGGGACAATCTCTGTGGAAGTGGTCTCCCTTGCATATGACACATGGCGATTTAGGCCTAGTCAGTGCTGTGTGTGGATTTCTTTCAGACGACACTTGTTTGCCCCCAGTCGCTTTTGGCTCCTTCTTCTTCTTCTCTTTCTTCTTCTTTTCCTTCTTCTCCTTAGGAACCTGGTTTTTTGTTTTACCAGTTCCGTCAAGCGAAGAGGAAGGAGGAGAGGAAGAATTAGAGGATGTAGAAGGATGGTGGGCAACTCTGGACTGGTCTAACAGTTGATTCGACTGTTCAGGAATAGTGGTGTTCTGAACGACATTGGTTGAGAAGAGCCAGATCGGCAAGCCAATTGTCAGTCCTGGAAGCGACAATGTGGCCATATGGGGCGCACCAACATCTCCCCAAGAGGAGAAGGGACTAGGATTTCCACCAAGGGGAATTCCTTGGTTGGTGGGTTCCATTTTCTCAACCTAAAGATCAACGCAGGAAAAAGGGGTGATTGTTCCGTTTAAAATAAATTTTAACGACGCTTTAGACACAACTTGCTTTTTCAATTTTAAAGAGTCGAGAAAAAGCTAAAGATGACTCTAGTCTCCTTCGATGTTTTAACGAGCCCGAAGTGACAAATGCTCGGATGGAATTTTTCCGTTATAGAGTCTGAAAAAGGCCAAAAGGAACTGCTCTGGAGTTCTAGGTAGAGGGTGTGCCAAACTTTTCGCAAAACCGCAGAATACTTTTTAAGGTACGAGCGGTCAATCTTCTTGAATGCTGTGTTCAGTGCATTGCGATCAGTAGGGCGGCCGACATGGCTTCCTAAGGATAAAGGTTTTATGCCTATACGGGTCTCCCAATATATACTCGACGGTACGTGGGAGCACAATCCGTACTGGCGCTATCGTCCCTCAGGAGGAATCACCCACCATCAGCGAGATCGACAGTCACCAGGCTTTACGACGCCGGAACACGTCTCTAGCCTATACCTCTATGTTGTGCGTTAAGTTACAAAGCGTTGTTAAGTTCATTCAGTTTATTTTAGGTTGATCTTTCTTAGAAGTTTGCCTTCTGAGGTTCACCACGAGATGTAGATACAACTCCTAAATGCAATCTAAAAGATGATAAGCAAATTTTATCTCTTTTTCAACAATGAAAATCCTAGCTACAAAGGGAAAAGAAAGACACCATCTTTTCTCAAAGAGCAATCAGCACACTCTAAATGCACTTTTCCTAAATCAAGCATGCAAACTATCAAGATGCAAATGCACAATGCAGGTGTTTGTTTTCCGCTCTCTTAATATTGATGCCTAAAAAGAAAGCTTTTTGTACAACTTTGAATTTGCTTTTAAATGAAAAATACAAACAAGTTTACTTTTTCGAAATCAGAAAGGGTAGAAGAGAATACAACACTTTATGACTTTCGAAATGAACACTTGCTTCGACACTTAAAAGAGACAAACTCAAACCAAAAGCAAAAGTAAACGTATAATCAACTGTCAATCAGCCAATGAACTCTCTCCTAAGATCAAAATCAACAGATCTGAATCAAGGGCTACAGGTCGACTATTTCACTCTTGCAAAGGAAAACTGTAAATGACGCCACAAACACATAAAAACACTCACAGTCTTTTTGTACAAAAGGAGGCGGAATTAAAGCAGAGAAAAGGAGTTTCAGATAGGTACACTGACTGATAACAAGCTGCAAAAAACAGAGATAAAACTGAGCTAAAAGAAACAGAGAACCACATCTGCACAAGGCAAAGACTGATCAGCGCACTCCCAACATAGAGGTTTTGACATTCAGTGCAGGTAGCCTTCACGGGACCTGCGTTGAAATGCAGAACCTCTTCACAGAGTCTGCACTGAAGCAGAAACGAGAGTTGTTTCTGGGTTCTGGGTTACGGTTTGCAGTTAAATCAACAGTTTTTGGCCGAATCAAAGCTATCAATTAGGTACAATCAAAGGGATGATTTGAAGGAGGGCTAAGATCTATCACAAAGGATCATCAAATCATTTGTGAGTCCATTTTTCAGATCATAGATAAATACAGTGATTGGATCAAAGTAGCAGCTGTCTACTTTGCATCTGAAAATAGAAGATGCAGTTCGATTGTTGCTCTTGAGTCTATGAAACAAACAATGATAGAGACACAAATAAAATGACTAAACAGATCTCCCCAGCGGAGTCGCCAATTTGTTGTGGGGAAAAATGCCTATGCAGGACGATCCTATCCACCTAAGGTGTGACAGTGCCTTAGCAACAAACAGAAACAACTATTCTAGTATTATTCCTTTATGAATTAAGAATGAAGAGAGATGGATGGACTAACCGGTGTCTTCCGTTTGTCCCTCGATCTGGTTTCTCTTCTCTTTGAGAGTTCCCAGCTACTTGCCTTCTCGCTCGCCCAGCTTCAACAGGTTCCTGCAAGATCACAAGAAGGAAACACTACACAAAGACATAGATTCATATTCATAACTAGTTCATGATTAGAAATAAACTAAACATACTAATGCAATCATACATCAAAGATACATCAGTATATAGGAGAAACCAAGATAGCTTTATTGATGAATAACAAGGTTCAGGAGGAGATACAACCCAGAGAGTTCCAATCCAGTATCTACCTCCCAGCGAATGAAATCCTTTCTTCACCTCCCTTCAAAGCATTAAGCACCCAATGATTCCAATCTCAAACCAACATCAATTCTTTGCAATAACAAAATTCCAGCCTCCTGGATCTCATGGAGGAGAGATCCATATATAGATGTTTGGAGAGAGGATGAGTCAGCTTGAGATCTGACTAGTGTCCTCTCCCTCTGTCAGTTCTTGCTTCCACTTGGAGACTAAGAGCCTCTTACTCATCACTTAGTCGAACTCATCAAGGCAAGTGTCATGGAGGAAGATTCTGGAAGCTTCCATAGTCTTTACACCTCGCACAAAGGACCCTTCCATTTGTCATTTCTCGCTCAGCGCACCCTGGTAGTGCTTCCACCTGCGTTGCAATGCAACTAGCCATTGTAGCCTCTGCATTTCAGCGCAGGCAGCTAGTGGAGCCTCTGAATTGATCCTGAATTGACTTGTTTTTGAGCAGTTTCTGGTGGAGAACTTCTGTGAATTGTTGTGGTTTGTTAGCCTTGTTCCTCTAGGGGTAGGAACAACATGTTTAGGGACTTTGGATCCCTTGGATTATGGACATTTCATGCTTATAGCTGTAAGGCACAAAAATGTCTATAACACCTGGGTCTAACCAAGGCATCTTCTGTGAGGTGATACTCCTCATCCCTATCACCTTCACCCTACTGCTACAATCTTCAATTCAACTATTGGTACCTGTCATCATGTTGCCTTGCCTACAAGATATGCTCCTACAAATTTTTCCCATAAGATATCACAACTGAAATATGGTTCACCTGCACTCTCCTACTAAGAGCATTTGCAACCTGATCCTCCTTGCCCTTAATGTATTTGACCTTGAAGTCAAACTTACTAAGGGTATCCAACCATCTAGATTTCCTGGAATTTAGATTAGGCTGGTCAAGCAAATACCTCAGTCCACTGTGATCACTTATCAAAGAAAGCCTCCTACCAAGAAGATAATGTCTCCACATTTTCAATGCATCAATGATATCTACCAACTCAAGATCGTGAATCATATAGTTCTTCTCGTGCTCATTCAACTTCCTTGACTCACAACATACCACTTGTCCTTCCTGCATCAGGACCCCACCAAGTCCTTTCTTGGAAGCAACTATACACGCTACAAACTCCTTATCAAGATTTGCAATCTTCAAGTCTAGAGCATTTGTAAGAAATGCTTCAACTAGTCAAAACTAGTTGCACACTCCTCAGTCCATTCAAACGTTTTTCCCTTTCTCTACAAGGATGTGATAGGATAGGAAATCCTGGAGAAGTTCCTGATGAACGACTTGTAATAACCTACTAGTACCGTGAATGATCAGACCTCATCCACATTCCTGGGAATTGACCACTCCATGATAGATTTAATATATTATACCTTCCTTGAAAACAATTGTCCCATGTAATGAATCTGAGTCTGAAATAAAATGCACTTGTTGAGCTTGGAATACAACTAATGATCTCTCAACACTGCTACTAGGTTCTCTACATGCTCCTCCTCATTCTTGGAGTATATCAATATATCATTAATAAATATTATCACAAACTTGTATGGATAAGGACACAACAAATTGTTCATAAAACACATGAAAGTGGTTGGAGCATTAGTAAGACCAAAAGTAACCACCACAAACTCATAATTCCCATACCTCGTATGGAATGCAGTCTTGTAGATGTCTTCTTCTTTGATGCACACCTGATGATATCTTGATCTCAAATCAATATTTGAGGATATTGTTGCTCCATTCAGTTGATCAAAAAAGTCATTAATCCTCGACAACAGATACTTGTTCTTGATCGTCACCTTGTTCAGCTGCCTGTAATCAATGCACAATCTAAGAGTACCACCCTTCTTCTTTACAAACAACACTAGTGCACCCCAAAGTGACACACTTGACCTTATGTATCCCTTATCAAGCATTTCCTTAAGCTTCAACTTAAATTCCACCAACTTTGGAGTGCTCATCCTATAAGGTTCCTTTGATGTCGGTGTTGCTCTTGATACTAACTCAATAGATAAGTCCACTTCCCTATGAGGTAGTAACTTTGAAATCTATACAGGAAACACATCCTAAAACTGCTGCAAAACTAGGTACCTATTCAGGACTTCCTCATCCACCACATCCTCCCCTTTTTCATTGGAAATATGCACTGCAAACAATACACATCGCTTCCTTCTACTGATATTAGCTTGCATAGATGTAACCATTCTCATTGATGTAGTCTTACTCTTTCCCTGCAATGTTCTCTTTTCTCCATCATCATCGAGGCACTCAATAGCCTTCTCATAACAATCTACCTTGATCCTATGAGTAAACAACCAATCCATACCTAAAATCATGACATATGAACCCAAAGGAAGCACATTTAGATGTGCTAATGTAGGCATACCATTCAGCTCAAATGCACAAGCTCTCATCCAATGATGAACTCTCCTCTTGATCCCTGTAGCCAATTGCACCAACCAAGATTCTGTATGCACATATTTACTCAATCCAAACTTATCCACCAGTTTAAGACTAACATAACTATAATTAGATCCAGGATCAATCAAAATGGAATAAACTCTATCACAGAGCTTACCTTCCATCTCAATAATGGATGCCTGATGATTTTCCTGCCCGTTATCAAGTGTTGCATAGATCTGAGGAATGCTCTGATAAACATCCCCAATTATTTGTGCCTCTTGGGAATTATAGATCTAAGTATTTTTTCCCTGATATATTGGAACATCCTTTTTTCAGTGATCCTTCCCACAAATCCAACATTGCAAAGGTTCTCTATCACTGCCTTTATTCTGCTGCTCTCTAGGATGAGATCCATGTCCTTTCTCAATTGCATTAAAATTATTGTAAGGCGCCACATTCTCTTTCTCACCTACATCATGAGGTATTTTACACTTCTGAGGCCATTTTCCTTTAGTATTCTCATTCCCTTTCAAGTCATGTTTGTTCTCAGGCTTGTGCTTTCATTGCTCATAATAATGCTTTAATTTCCTTATGGCTTCCCCCAATGATTGAGGCTCATCAAAATCAATCTGATCTCTAAGTGCAACTGGCAACCTGTTGATGAACCTTTAAATCTTTTCTTTCTCTTCCTTGAGGTAAGGTACACACCTCAACAACTCCAGGAATCTGCTAGTGTACTCATCATCTATCATAGAACCCATCTTTAGCTCATAAAAATCCTTAGCCCTATTGCTGGGTAGTGGAATTGGTATGCTTATTCCCTTTGTTTCTTCAGTTAATAATTAGCTTTTCATGTTCTTTAAGTTTAGATTATAATAACTTGGAAGTTAGAAGTTCTAGAAAGAAGCTAATGACATATTGATATTCTACCTTGTCAATGAGTCAATTTGAATACTTAAGACATCATTAATTCACAATTTGGGTTAATTTATGTACAAGAAATATTTGATGGATGATTTTTGTTCCCTAAAAATCTCTGAAGATAAACCAAGTTGTGGAAGAACTGTTGGGCTAATCGTGACATGTCGATCAAGGATTCATGCCTATGTGCATGGAATAGTCAAAGAAAGGATACAATCTGTTATCTCAGAAATATGATGGAGATTTTATAGTTTAAATAAGAAATCCTAATAATCTTATGATTCTCAGGATAGCTTTACTATTCCAGCATTAGAAATATGTTGTAATATATAAATGCAATTAAACTCCAGTAAAACAAGAGGAGGATTATGATAATTCTCACTGACTGTAAAAGGTGACTAAACATTAGACTAAGCTTAGATGGTTTAGTTTTAATCTAGCGTATTGAATTTTCTCCAAGACGGTTAACTTCTAGAGACTGTGGGCCCAATCCTGGAACGATCACTATCTTCTTTGTATCATTATTTTTTATTACTTTCAGCTTGAATGATTTGTTGTTCCTTGTGTGAATTCTCAAATTTACTATTCAGTTGTGTGAATTCTCATATTTACTATTCAGTTGTGTGAATGCTCAGATTTACTATTCAATTGTGTGAATTCTCAGATTTTACTATTCAGTCATGTGCATCTTCAAATTTACTTTTTAATTGAGTGAATTCCCATTTTCCATGTTTTATTGTTAACATTTACGAGCAAATATAGCAGTTAGTGATTAGAGAGAATTTCCTTTAAAAAGAATTATACTTTATTCTTCATTTTCACAGTAGAGTAAGGATTGTTGGTTTTATAGAATTTAATACCTTTTAGGTAGATGCATCTCAATCTGTTTATCATAGTTATCATTTCCCGAAAAGATAGTTAAGTTATTTTATGATTTCTGCACAACAATTTATTCCTGCTTCTAGTTTGATAAGATCAAGTATTTTCCTGAGAGAAGCTTTTTTAATGTTCCTTCTTAAATTTTTCTTCATGTTAGTCTTACATAGATCCCAGTAATTCAAGTATTATCCCTACATTGATTATGCCAACAACCTTGTAAAAAAGACGAATCCTAGGTTGATAATCTAATGTACAAAGGATTAAGTTGATTCTTTAGGAACAACTTAGTACCCAAAACCTATCATCATAGTATCTTTTGGATAGGTATTTACCTTTGAAAAAACTATCAAAATCATCCCAAATTAGCTCCTCTTCTCTAATTATTATGACATTCTTCATGTCCTCCCACCAGATATTTACTTTCCCTTTGAGACTGAAAGTAGCTATCTTGGCTTTCATGTTCTCTAAATATTCATGCAATCTACAGAACTTCTTCATCCCAAGTAGTCATGCTTCTACATCTTCTGGTTTCTTCATCTCTCCATCAAAAGTAGGAGGCTTGACCTTCTTAAAATCCTCTAGAAAGTACTCAACCCTGCTATGGTTCTGGTGGTGGTGATGATAATGTCTCTTGGAAGAAGAACTAGAATAAAATCCATACATACCAATCATCCTATTAGGTGTATCCAAGAATCTACCACTCTTCAATGTATCCTCCTTATCCAACCTATGTCTCCTCTGAGACATACTACCATCTGCCCCATTAGTCTTCTCCTCCTTCCTGTCTCCATGATTGTTTTCCATCTGAACTTGCTTCTGTAACTCTGAAAACCTCTGTAGAATCACTACATTAACCTCTGTCTACTTTTCCTAAGCTCTGGAAAGCCTCTCTTGTGCCTCAATCAACCTATTATTGTATTCCTTGCAACTTTTTATCTCTACCCTCAAACTCCTCAATGTATCTGCTATATTAGGAGAATACTCTTCTCCTTGCTGCTCAACTGACTTTTCCATTTACATAGAATTCACACTAGGCATGTAAGGGGAGTCATGTGAATTGTATTCCACTATTCTACTCTTCATATTTAGCCTTCTATTTTCTGAAATATGCCATGTTAGATAATACAAATAGAAACATAATCAAAATCATACCTTAGTGAAGGTTAGGGGAGACTATCACATCTACAAAAATTAGTCCATATTAGCATGATACATATACATACATCATGGCATCAACACATCAACATCTTTCATGATGACACAAGACTGCAATAACAACCAAATGCATGATAACCATAACCATCACAATGCATATATAACAATATACATTTAGCCCATCCAGTCCAAGTGTTTGAACCTGCAAGCTCTGATACCAATTTGTGAATGCCTCCTCCCACATTTACCCACTTTCACAAGCTCTCTAAAGTAAACATGAGTTTAATTCTACTATGATATTACTTGACCTCCAAGTTCTAGTTATGGAAGTGGGACCCACAAAATAAAAGCTTATAACATCCCTCAGGGACTACAGATGACTCAAGAGCCTGAAAACCACCCCATGTGATCAATCCCTAAGTTGGAACTATTTTTCACTATATTAACACCCCAACCGCACCCTTGACACACTGTGCATGTGGTTATGAGGTGCCAACCACACCCAAAATCCTACCTGCATGTGGTTATGACCAAAAATCCCCTGTTTTGTGCATGTGGTAGCAAGATCTATGCCACCTTTTAAGGAAACCCCCCATAACACTTCCTATAAATGTCTGTAACTTTCTAGAATCATAAATAAGGTGATGATAAGGCTAACCATTCAAAAATTTGACGAGATCTTGACCAGAACATGCCTAGAACATGATAGACATTTTGTCAAACATATGGTAAACATGAAAGCTATAGGTCATGAATGCATATATGATCATAAAATTTTTAACTTCATATGAGAATCACCAAGAAGGCTCAATTCCATTTCAAGCTAGCTACAACAAAACTTGTTAGCCCATGCATTAATCAACCATTCAATAAAATATCAAATCATGAACAAGAGCCATAGCTAGAGCACATCATAGAACCATGCTTATAACCAACATATAACTGGAATAGAAACTATGACAAACCAACCATAAAATCCACATAATAAAAAGTACATGTGCTCATTAATTATAGTAGAATAATATCTCATATTAACTTATGCAAAAGCTAACCGAGTCAGGGACTTCCATGAACCACCCAACCATAGATTGGGCTGAACCAAATATTTCTTTCAACCAATCACCCTCGTGCCATATTCCAAGCATGAATGTGGGATCTCATGGGATAAACCAAGACATAATCAACCAGGGACTCCAGAGGTTAAATTACCTCCACCCTCAAGCTACCATGATCTCACCTAAACCGGTCCCAATATCACAAGACCAAACCAAGCTTAGATGCCTCCAAATTTCTTCATCATAACTTGAGGAATTTTCAAAAATCCACCCACTTGTCGAGGAATTCCCAGAGAAAACCATCTCCACCCCCAACCCTTGGGATTTTCCTAAGACCACCTCACCCGGTTCCAAAACCTTTCGGTAATCCAAAACTCAACCAAGAATGAATCCCATCACACCATGGATATCCAAGAAATGGCAAGGTAGGGTTGAAACTGTTGAAAATAATACTGAGAGGGGGGGTGAATCAGTATTATCAAGCAATTTAATAAATCTTCCTTATTTGATCTTTGAATTATTTTTGCATGTCAGTACCATAAAATAATGAGCATGAAAAACAGATAATCACACCAAAGAACACAAGATGTAAGGTGGAAACCCAATGTGGGTGAAAACCACCTGCTGCAATATGTCTCTATCTTCTTTCAATTTAGAAACTTCTTTTACAATGATTTTGTACTGGTGCAGTCCTTTACCAGTACGCAGGCTGCAACCTGCAGAGAGCTACAACTCTCTCTCTTTCTCGTTTTCCAGTCTACTCCTGGAAGGGAGCTACAACCCCCTACTTCTTTTCATAAAGCATCAGATGATCAATAAGTACATAACAGATATAGACCACTACAGATATCAGATCAGCAATAACAGAAACAACCCAGAACACCTTATCAACAGAGAAATTCAATCAACAGAACATCTTAAAACAAAGACGCAGTTTTTCTTTCTGTGGCCTGCGACCAGACGCCGTTAACTTTCTGCTACTCTGCGTCCACACGCAGATATCCTTCTGCTCCGCTGCGTGCCCACGCACTGTTCCTGTGACTGCTCTGCGTTCTGTTGCTTCAGGGACGCACCCAAAGATACTATCGCGCCGCGTCTTTCGCTACAGAGACGCACCTGAAAACATTATCGCGCAGCGTCCTTCTGCTTCAGAGACGCACCTGAACCTTGATCGTCCTGCGTCCCCACGCAGGTCTCTCTCTACTGTACTGCGTCTCGGCGCACTTACCCTTTACAGTATCAGCATCCCGGCGCACTTGCCCTTTACAGTATCAGCGTCCCGGCGCACTTTCCCTTCACTGAACCTGCGACCCTTCAGATGTAAATGATATGAAGACTTCAGAACAGACCCAAACAGTCAGATCTACAGATCTGATCATGCGCCATAGAGATCACAGTCCATTAGAAGATTCGCCCTCTTAGATCTGGACTAGATCTCACCAAATAAGATATTCAACCCAAGACTCTTGCTCAATCCAAATGAACACCTTTGCTTTATATAGGCAAGCTCCTCCCCAAAACATGGAACAATACCACGAGCCGACACCATAGAAACACAAAACCGTCGGCTAGATACCACACAAGAAACCCCCACGTGCTTGTCTTTGCCTTGAAATGTGTGCACTGGGTAGACGCACCCCCTGAACGGCTGGCCGGCGTCCCTGGACGCGGGTTCTGCATGGTATACCTGCGGGGACGCACTTTATGAACCGATTGCCTGCGTCCTTCTTAATTTTCAACAAACTGAGAGCCTTACCACTGGAGTTGCCATCAAGTACAACATCTGTAACATACAGTTATACCCGAAAACATAATGCCAACAATCTCCCCCTTTGGACTTGATGGCAACCTCACAAACTTCAGCTTCATTCTCCCCCTTTGACATCAAGGGCAAAGGGTATGCTCCCCCTAAGCTCATGCTCCCCCTGAATATGAACCAGATCTGCAGCAACGCACCACCATGAAAGAGATAGAGACATATTGCAGCTATTTCCAAGTTCTCCTTCTCCATAATGCCAACAATGCATTATGTGCTCCCCCTGAGCCTGTACCACCGATAAGAAGAGGTTCAACAAGATGATGCATCAATAACCCCCAGCTTTTGCCTGAGGTATTCAAACGTGTCCCTGGGCAATGGTTTGGTAAGAATATCAGAAACTTGTTCCTTGGAAGGAACATACTCCAACTTGACTTTCTGTTCAAGCACTTGTTCCCGGAGAAAATGGTACTTGATTGGTATGTGTTTGGTTTTTGAATGCATAACCGGATTCTTTGAGATGCTGATTGCACTTGTGTTATCACATAAGATGGGGATAGGTGGTGTACAAGTGATTTGAAAATCCTGCAAAGTCTGCATCATCCAAAGGAGTTGAGTGCAACAAGATGCAGCAGCAACATATTCCGCTTCAGCTGTAGACAAGGCAATCGAACTCTGTTTCTTGCTGAACCAAGATACCAGTCTGGAACCCATAAAGAACGCACCACCACTTGTGCTTTTCCTGTCATCCACGCTTCCGGCCCAATCTGCATCTGTATAAGCATGAAGAGTAAGATCTGTATCTCTAGGATACCATAAGCCATAATTTTGAGTCCCTTGAAGATATTTGAAAATTCTCTTTACTGCCTGAAGATGAGTCTCCTTCGGATTTGCCTGAAATCTTCCAACTATTCCAACTGCATGCATGATGTCCGGTCGGGTACCTGTCAAATATAGTAAACTTCCAATCATAGATCTGTAGGTTGGTTGATGTACTGCTGCAGATTCATCATTTGCACTAAGACTACATCCTGTGACCATGGGTGTACATACTGGTTTTGCATCTTCCATGCCATATTTCTTCAAAATCTGCTTGAGATACTTGGTTTGAGATAAAAAGATTCCTCCTTCCTTTTGTTGGATTTGCAAACCAAGGAAATATGTCAGTTCTCCTAGCAAGGACATTTCAAATTCTTTCTGCATGACCGAGGCAAAGCTTTGACTCATAGCTTCTTCATTGCTGCCAAAAATAATGTCATCTACATACACAACAAGTATTAGTAATTTGTCATTTTCAATTTTTATATACAGATTGCTATCTGCTGAACCTTTTGAGAAGCCTTGTTGATGAAGATATTTGTCCAACCGGTAGTACCAAGCCCTTGGAGCTTGTTTGAGACCATAGAGAGCCTTTTTCAATCGGCATACAAGATTTGGATCATTTCCAAGAATGAACCCATCTGGCTGTTCAATGTACACTTCTTCTTCTAAGTCTCCATTCAGAAAGGCTGATTTCACGTCCATTTGAAATACTTTGAAGTTTTGAAAACTTGAGAGAGCAAGGAACATTCGGATGGCCTCAAGTCTTGCAACAGGAGCAAAAGTTTCTTCAAAGTCTATTCCTTCTTGCTGCGCATACCCTTTACAAACAAGTCTGGCTTTGTTTCTAATTACTTCTCCATTTTCATTCAATTTATTTTTGAAGACCCATTTTGTTCCGATAACATTCTTATCCTTTGGTCTAGGAACCAGCTCCCAAGTGTTGTTCTTTTCGATTTGCTCAAGTTCTTCATCCATTGCTTTCACCCAACATTCATCTTTGCATGCTTCTTTCACATTTTGTGGTTCAGTAGAGGAGAGTAATGCCAAATAGCTTGAGGCTTCTGCAACTATTCTTCTTGTTTGTACACCTGCTTCTTTCTGCCCCACAATCTGAGATTCTGGATGATTCTTCTGAACATATCTGGATGGAGTTTTCTCTTCTATTCTTGTTTGCTCTTCTGGTTCTTCTTGAGGTTCTCCTTGGGGTTCTTCTTCTTCATCATTCTGTCTTTGAGGGTAGCCTTCATCTTCTTCTATATCTTCATGATGTACTTGCCTAGGAATATATCCCTTCTCATCAACCACTACATCAATGCTGTCAACAATTCTGCCAAGTCTTTTATTGTAGCATTTGTATGCTTTGCTATGTGGAGAATAGCCAAGAAGAATGCCTTCATCTGCTCTAGGTTCAAGTTTGCCAAGCTGCTCATCAGTATTCTTGATATAGCATTTGCTCCCAAAGATTTTGAAGTGCTTTACCGAAGGAGTTTTACCACTCCAGAGCTCATGAGGAGTTTGAGTGCTGTTCACCCGGACATTTGTCTTGTTGAGAATAATAACCGCAGCATGTGCAGCTTCACCCCAGAAAGTTGCGGGAGTTCCTGATTCATCAAGCATAGCACGAGCCATTTGTTGGATTGTTCTGTTCATTCTTTCAACAACTCCATTTGGCTGAGGAGTTCTAGCTGTAGAGAATTCTCTCCTTATCCCATGTTCATCACAGAAATCAAAAAATTCATTTGAAGTAAATTCCCCACCTCTGTCGGATCTGAGGCACTTAATTTTGTGACCTGATTCATTTTCAACCAAGGCTTTGAAGGTCTTGAATTTTTCGAATGCTTCATCTTTGTGCTTCATAAGTCCTAACCAGACAAACCTGGAGAAATCGTCAATAAATAATATCAAGTATTCCTCTCCTCTAGGTGTTCTTTTCCTGAATGGGCCACATGTATCTGTATGTACTAGCTCAAGAGGCATGCTAGCTGATCCCTCTTTCTCTGGAAAGTTAGTCCTGGTTTGTTTTCCAAACTGACATGATCTGCATATGGTGTTGTCAGGAATTTTGATATCTGGAAGATCGCGAACTGCCTGATATTTGCATGCTTTCCTTATTTGTGAGAAGCTTAGATGTCCCAACCTTCGATGCCATAACCAGTGCTCTTCATCCTTGCTAAGATAGCATTGTTGTTCTCCTTCTTCAAATATGTACAGATTATTTGGAGTTCTTTTGCCTTTGAGTACTGTTTTACCTGTATCAAGATCACGAACAAGACATCCATTCGATCTGAAAATAACCTCGGTTTTTTGATCACACATCTGGCTGACACTTAGAAGATTATGCTTCAATCCATCAACATACAAAACATTTCCAGCCTTGACCTTTTCTTTCAAAGGAGCAATACCTTTTCCTTTTATAGTTGCAGGAGTATCATTTCCAAAAGAAACTTTCTTTCCCTTTTCTAAAGTAGAATAAGATTCAAGTTTTTCTTTATCACTTGTCATATGTTTCGAACATCCACTGTCAATGTACCATAGATTTTCCTGTCCTTCTGCATAAAATGCTATCCGACATCTTTCTGTTTGAGGTTCCTTTATTCTCCATGTTTTGGTGCTTGTGGCTTGTTCCTTTTTCTCCTGAAACCTGCTCCTGCATTCAGAGTCTTCATGACCAAAATTATTGCAGATAGAACATTCAACTTCATTTTCAAGAACCGAAAAGTTGTTATAGGTCCTTTTTGTAATCCCTGTCATACTTCTTTGTTTTTGAGCTTCCCTAGTCATGATTGTTTTATATGCAACACATTGAGCTACTTTGTGACCAAAGTTATGGCAAGAAAAGCATTGTCCATTGAAGAAGCTTCTGCGGTTATTGAATCTACCAGCCAACTGATTGTAATTTCTATTTTCATCTATTCTTGAACCAAACTGAGAAGATTTTACCTGTGGCTGGTTGTAGCTTTTGTTCACCCTTAAGATGGATTGTCCCTGATAGTTTCTGTTTGTAATTCGTCCCTTCTTTACCTGATTATCTTCATTGTTCTTCTGCTCATTTCTTCTTGCTGCATCAAGATAACTTTTTGAGGTGGATGCTTGAGAAGTTTCTCCATTATAGCCCAAACCTGTCTTGTTTAGAGGAGACCGCTGCACATTGATAATCTCATCCAAAGTTTCAGATCCTTTGACAAACTTAAGATTAATAGCTTTTGTTTTCTCAATTTCTTTTCTGAGACCAACAATTTCACCTTCTAGTTTTTCAAGATGTTTTTCCTTTTCATCAATTTGAAATTGCAAAGTATCAATGATCACATTCTTTTCTTCTATGCATCTCTTGAGTCTAGTAATTTCATCATAGAGATTATCCACATCTACAACATCCTCATAATCATCATCTTCAAATGCCATTAACAGCTTATATTTATTACCTTGTTCATCTTCATCACTGTTTGATAAGCCATCACTATCTTCATGGGTATAGTAGCTTTTTTTATTTGCACTTTGTTTCTTGTTCCATTTAGCAGGTTCTTTTCCTTTATCCTTATAAGGACATTTTGCAGCATAATGACCTACTCTTCCACAAGCAAAGCATTTGAAAGGTAGCTTACCTCTGAACCTTCCAGAACCCCTTTGAAGATTTCTGACAAAATTTGATTCTTCTTCCTCTTCTTCTGGAACATGGCTTGCTTCATAGTAATCTTCTTTGCCTGATGCCTTAAAAGCAGCTTCCCTTCTGTCTGATGGACCTCCCTTTCTCATTTCATAAGCAGTTAGAATTCCATGTAGCTGAGACATAGTGAGAACACGGAGATTTTCCTTTTCTTCTATTGCAGATACTTTAGATTCAAACTTGGGGGATAATGATCTTAGAATCTTTTGAACTACTATAGTCTCTTTTATTTCTTCACCCAAATTTTTCATACAATTAACAATCTCATCTACCCGAAGAAAATAATTAGCCACACTTTCATCATTATACATCTTGAGAGTCTCATATTGAATCCTGAGAGTTTGAAGTTTAGCTTGTTTTACCTGTTCATCTCCTTCATAGCTAGTGATCATTTTGTCCCATATCTCTTTTGCTGATTTGAAGTGCATGACCTTCATGAATTCTGTTTGGGATATACTTCCTAATAGAGTACTGACTGCTTTTGCATTTGTTTCATACTGCTTTTTCTCAGCTGGATCTGTAGGAGTAGCTGAAGGAAAAGCATAGCCTGTTTCTACAATGTTCCAAACTTCTGTACCAAGAGATTGAAGATATGCAGTAACTCTTACCTTCCAATAATTGAAATTTGTCCCATCAAAAATAGGTGGCCTGATTGATGCTTCTTTCTCGTAGTTGCTCATGATGAACGATCTACCTTCAAGCGATCAAGCTTCTCTGAAGGACCTGCTCTGATACCAATTGTTGAAAATAATACTGAGAGGGGGGGTGAATCAGTATTATCAAGCAATTTAATAAATCTTCCTTATTTGATCTTTGAATTATTTTTGCATGTCAGTACCATAAAATAATGAGCATGAAAAACAGATAATCACACCAAAGAACACAAGATGTAAGGTGGAAACCCAATGTGGGTGAAAACCACCTGCTGCAATATGTCTCTATCTTCTTTCAATTTAGAAACTTCTTTTACAATGATTTTGTACTGGTGCAGTCCTTTACCAGTACGCAGGCTGCAACCTGCAGAGAGCTACAACTCTCTCTCTTTCTCGTTTTCCAGTCTACTCCTGGAAGGGAGCTACAACCCCCTACTTCTTTTCATAAAGCATCAGATGATCAATAAGTACATAACAGATATAGACCACTACAGATATCAGATCAGCAATAACAGAAACAACCCAGAACACCTTATCAACAGAGAAATTCAATCAACAGAACATCTTAAAACAAAGACGCAGTTTTTCTTTCTGTGGCCTGCGACCAGACGCCGTTAACTTTCTGCTACTCTGCGTCCACACGCAGATATCCTTCTGCTCCGCTGCGTGCCCACGCACTGTTCCTGTGACTGCTCTGCGTTCTGTTGCTTCAGGGACGCACCCAAAGATACTATCGCGCCTCGTCTTTCGCTACAGAGACGCACCTGAAAACATTATCGCGCCGCGTCCTTCTGCTTCAGAGACGCACCTGAACCTTGATCGTCCTGCGTCCCCACGCAGGTCTCTCTCTACTGTACTGCGTCTCGGCGCACTTACCCTTTACAGTATCAGCGTCCCGGCGCACTTGCCCTTTACAGTATCAGCGTCCCGGCGCACTTTCCCTTCACTGAACCTGCGACCCTTCAGATGTAAATGATATGAAGACTTCAGAACAGACCCAAACAGTCAGATCTACAGATCTGATCATGCGCCATAGAGATCACAGTCCATTAGAAGATTCGCCCTCTTAGATCTGGACTAGATCTCACCAAATAAGATATTCAACCCAAGACTCTTGCTCAATCCAAATGAACACCTTTGCTTTATATAGGCAAGCTCCTCCCCAAAACATGGAACAATACCACGAGCCGACACCATAGAAACACAAAACCGTCGGCTAGATACCACACAAGAAACCCCCACGTGCTTGTCTCTGCCTTGAAATGTGTGCACTGGGTAGACGCACCCCCTGAACAGCTGGCCGACGTCCCTGGACGCGGGTTCTGCATGGTATACCTGCGGGGACGCACTTTATGAACCGATTGCCTGTGTCCTTCTTAATTTTCAACAAACTGAGAGCCTTACCACTGGAGTTGCCATCAAGTACAACATCTGTAACATACAGTTATACCCGAAAACATAATGCCAACAGAAACCTATGTCAAACTAAGACAAACCCATGCCAATGACAAAAAATGAACCAAATAAATAAATTCATGTACATTTCCTTCACATCCCAACAAGGAAATCACACATGCAACCTGTTACTTGAAAAATATTATTGTTGAAGCTATTGATCTAACTTTCTCCTTGCACTCCTTTGCTTTCGTTTGATTTTCCTTTTCCTTCATTCTCCAAATCCAAGAGAATGCTAAAGTGATCCTAGAATTCTCTAAGTGTGCAAGAGTGTATTAGTGAGAGAGAATTAAAGGAGAGAGCCAAAATTGAACTGACAAAAGTTGCGAACTATTTCTCTGATACCTTTTATCATTGATCTCCCTTTTTTCTTCATTTTCCTTCATTTTTCTTCTAATTTCCCTTGCATGCATATTTGTCTCTCTTCATCTCCCTTTTCTCCTATTTTCCTTATTTCCCATAATTAAATGCCAATTAGTGCATCTTTTCCTTTGCCAATTTCCATAGCCATTAATAAACTGCACGTGATGCCTACTAAAGTGTTTTCCCAACATTCAACTTGGAATACGTATCCCATGACCTTGGTATTATTTTGCCTTTAATATCCTTTATTACATGAAACTTTAACCCTGGGTTGTTACATAAAATTAATTAATTCATCCATGTTCTATGCCTTTGATTTCTTTACTTGTCATCATTTATTCTTTCTGCATTGTCTCTCATTTTCGCTTTCCTCGTGATCACCCATCTTTGCTTCATAAGGGTCGTAAGGTGGATATGGAGTTGGCAGTGAAAGCGGAGGTGAACTAATAGATCTTGTATTACAGAACTATCAACTTCTTATGCATGCTCAATAATTTTTATCCTACTTATTTTTACAAGACCCTCAAAATATTTTGAGGTGGCTATATTAATAACTTATATCTCCTGCAAGATTCACCTTTCTTGAGATTCTTGAGATGGATGTTCTTGTTGAGCAATAAATTACCAAGATCATTCACTATTTTCTTGTTTATGTGCTATTTGTAATAAAAATTTATAGAAACAATTTAAAATGATTCTTTAATTCTCTAATCCAATGGAAATATGTGATTGTATAGGATTTGGACTAGTCATTAATCACTAGAAATGTTACTTTTTTGCCAAGAAATATTCTTTCAATGTTAAATGTTCAACATTCATTTGAATCTTGTTCATTGATAATTCATAATTAATTTACTAGTTGAGTCACCAAAAATATTGTTCCTTAAAACTACTAGTATTAATAGAGAATCAAGTTCATGGGATTTATAAATTCCCCCTATGCCTTTATAGAGGTGGTACTCCTCTTTTCTCACTCAAGTAATAAAATTTCTTTCAATCAACATATTAAATTCGTCCATTCATAAAATCAATGCCTAAGACTGAACCAGGAGAAAAGAGCCAAACATTAGAGAAATTATTTTAACTAAAAAATCAAGAATAATTCATCCATTCCATCATGACAACTTTACAAAATAAAGTAAATAAATAGTTGAAATGAGACCATAAGATGAAAAGTGATACATTATTCCTTTAAAGAGAAATTCAAATGATTTCATGTAATTAATTTGTTAGGGATGAAAAAGAGACACATACTTGAGATCTCACACTTTAATGAAAGTTAAATAAAACAAGTTATTTGCTCCAGAATAGATCTTTATGAAACCTTTTTAAATCATAATAGAAGTTTATTGTTCAAGATCAAATAAAATGTGTGCAAAATAGCACTACATAATATCCATAATACTCAAATGATAAAATAGTAATGTAGTCATCCTATTGGATTTGGATGTGGGTTCTTGTGGACCATATATATTAGCAAAGGAAACTTGGAAGAGAAAAGGAAATAATTGGGGATCATCATTATAGGAAGAAAACAAACAACAAGGCTATATGATCATAGTATAATAAGAAAATGAGGAAATGCTTAAAAAGTATACTCACGAAATTTTGGAATGGACAACAATAGATGGATTCCCCTTTTATCCTTCTCTCTAGAACTCTTCAAATAGACTATTGAGATTGTGAACCTAACCGACATAACCAATTCTTGCATCTTGGAAGTTATAAAAGACTAGTTATTGTATCCAATGCCGTTTTGAGCTAATTTGCAATATAATCGATTAACGATGCCAAATTTATGTCTTGTTTGACTCTAGCCTAAAATAATTCATCTTCAATATATTTGCATCTGTAATGCAATTATGTGAAGGTAGACATATGGTATTCATTATAATTTACAAATTTAACCAACCATTTTTGAATCTCTTCTTCAAGGAATTTGGTGAGGTTGTTAAATTCACTACGCAATAAAAATTTGAGTATAGTTAATTCAAATTCAAGTTGGTCTTTGGTTAGCATCACAACATCCCTTATTATTGGTGTGCCTTCAAATTCTTTTATAGTATCCAAGGCCTTCAAAAATATTTCACTTCTCTTCCCTTCCAAGGTGTTCCAACTACCTATTAATTGTTGAAGGATATTAATTCTTTTGAACCAACAATCTTTTATCTACTTTATTCTACTTCGGAAGGGAGATATTGTTGTTTTCCTTGTGTAATCATACATGTTTGATGCTCTTTCCACATATTCACTTAATGTATTTTTATAGAAATATTCATCATTTTCTATATATTTTTGAAGATACTCAGTAAGAGAAGAAACTCTATTTGTCAAACTGCTTGGAAACTTCCCAGGCTTCTAAAATTGTATCGAGTCATTTGTTTATGTTCTTAACAACATATATTCTAATCCTAATGTGAAATTTAGCAGTATTTTTAACTTTAGAAGATGGTTTGAGTGTTTCTAGAGGAATTTGGTCTAGGGTGATATAGACAATGGCTCTACAAACAAAGGTTTACGATGCAGAGCATCCTCAATCTCCTTTATCCTTTTCTTTAGTCAGTAATTATCTTTTTGTTTCTCTTTGATTGAGTGAGCTAGTGCATTTCCAATAGCTTGGTGGAATTTAAGAATCCCAAATGCTTTTAGTTCCCTATCCACATTTTATGATTTCCATTTCCCTATAACTTTCTTATTCCTCACATTAATTGTTTCAATTTGTAGTTTTCTGCCTATTTATTATACATAGTTAGTGCAATGTAAAAGATTATTACTAGAAAATAGTTATTTATTCATGAGTTAACTCCTAAGAAATCTTTTGGCTTTCACCATTTGTATTTTTTTTCCTAAGAAAACACTCAATTAATAATATCAACTCCCATTTTTATGGCATTGTTTGTTAAATTCTCAGAGTCTCAAGCACGTTTTATACTAGAACTTCTTTTTATTTTTGAAGGTGCTATAGTATGTGTTTTCTCCATTTGCGAAAAAGGAGGATCCCAACCATCTCCATCTCCCACACATTCCTCATTAATGTGTCTTTGGTCTATAATATGACCATGACTCTTGTGGGTAGAAGAGGAACTATTGTGAGGAAGATGGGTAGAACTAGCATCAATGTTGTTTATAGATTTTCCCCTCGATCTAGCTAGATTGACTATACTCCTTTTGTAGCTCTGTTATCACTCAGGTTGTTCCCTAAGCTCCTCAAAGGGAATACGGCCAAGGTAACCACTAACCAATCTTTTAGCTGCAGGTCCTAGCCTACCTACAGCCAGAGAGGGCTCCCTCTTTATGATTTAACTTTGTTTTTGTTATGTTAGGCTAGATATGAAGTGCAGGGTTTTCTTCTAAATTTGGTTGGATGATGATTTCAGGCAGATCTGGGATGCAGTCTCAAAACAGTCTAAACTATTGGGCAATGGAGTCAATGGTGGTGTACTGCTGAAAGTGTTTCATGGAAAAATGTAATGCTACAGAGCCAGACAGGCATCTATGGAACAATCCTTGAAATCTGAGATATGATGGCATGAAATCAGGGAATGAAAGGCAGTCAAGGATCTTTCACTATGCTGATAGAGGGAAAGTGTGAGAATATTATCTAGGAGCAATTAAGAATTCCTAAACAGCATTCATAATGAGAGAATTAGTGCAAACATGAGCAATTAAGAATTCATATTTATGACCAATTCCGAAGAAAACATAATTAGAAACAGGGATTAAGTAGAGGGTGTATTTAAACAAGTCCTGAGCTATTCTTCTTCTCTGTTTCTAAGATTATGAAACATATATGTGAATTTTGTAAACAAATAAAAGACAAAACATGGTTTAGGAAGGCTTATTGTTTCGTTAAACGACACAGGAATTATGTAGCATAACACAGTTGATTACTTTCACATCTAGACAGTGCAGAGACCATGAACTTCACCGGCCATTTTATTATAAAGTCTGAGAATTTACAGTGCAGTGCCTTGTAGAGAAAATCACCAACGACCAACCCCAAATATGTTCTGTGGGGAGGTATATATACAAAAAATGAATTACAAAATATCTAGCTGATGAGTTAATAACTCATAACTTCTTTACCAACTCTTGAGGAATAGTAGATGAAAGAGTAAATGATGCAGTAGATATTTAGGGTATTAGCTATCCGTTCTGTCAGAGAATTTAGACTTTTGGGATCAACTGAGTCGGTTGAGGCTGTGCTTTTAATTTGCGTTTTTTGGGCCTGCTACCCTGGTGCTTTGCTGAGTCACGGCTTTGTTATCCTGCTTTCGGTATGCATACTTGGCCTTTTTATAAAATTGCCGTAGTCATATCTTGACTCCCTCTGCCTGCTGCCTTTTCTTTAGTTCTCTGTTTCCAGCGTTGCCTCTTGCAAATTTTTGGGTTTTGCAGGTAGCCGAGCAATAGGAAGCTCTCCTTTTTGAGTAATTTTTTTAGCGAT
Organism: Pinus tabuliformis; assembly: GCA_031772625.1. Lineage (NCBI taxonomy): Eukaryota > Viridiplantae > Streptophyta > Pinopsida > Pinales > Pinaceae > Pinus > Pinus tabuliformis. The sequence continues at coordinate 1,197,443,797 of CM062818.1, forward strand.
GCGCGATTAGCGCTAGGCGCTAATCGCGCATCAAAAACTGCCTCTGTTTCTTGATTCAGGCATTATTTGACGCGATTCTCGCCCTTTGCGCCTTTTCTGTGATGACGTCAGCATGACATCATCGACAGGTCCCGGGTACAACAGGGTGATGTGGCAGTGACGTCAGCGGAGGACAGGTGGCGGATGACATGGCATTACGGCAGGGTGATGTGGCAATGACGCCAGTGAGACGACGTGGCACAGGACAGAAGGCGGTTTGCAGTTTTATCGGACCGCCTTCTGTACGGGGGCGGTATGTGTCAGAGCCCTCCCGATGCAATAAAAGGTGGACACACATCCTTTGTACGACGGCAAAACCGCCGTGCCATCGGAAGCTAACTGTCGGACGTCGGGGCAGCTCCGAAATCGGTGAGAGCCGTCGGATGGGGAGGGCCCGATCCGACGGTGGACGGAACTGTGAGCTGCGGGTACGATAATGTACGGGGGCCCGCTATATTATATTGATTTATTTATGCGGCAGGGGTTCAAAAACTTTGGGTTTGTGGGTTATATGGGTTTTATATGGTTTATGCGCCGGTGGTTATTAATTTGACCGAATATCAAATTAATCCCAAATAACATGTATGCGCGGAGGATATTGCTATAAGGTTTATGTGTGAGGGGGGGGGGGTTAATTTGACCGAATGTTTAAATTAACCCCAGGTTTGGACTCAGAAGGGCTAATAGTAGTCCCAAATGGACTATTATTTCCCAAGACTCATATTATATGGCTATAGTGCCATGGGGTGGGAATATTTATTATTTTTTGGAATTTTATATAGCTTTTTGTAGCAATAGGGATAGGAACATAGCTTAGGGAGCTATATAAATAGAATTAGAAGTTAATATGAGTTTGCGAGGTGAAAGAGTAGGGCAGAGGTTAAGTTTATGGACTGAAACTTAGACATAAGAAGTGAATGGAATGCAGAGAAATGATTTTTACACAAGAAATGTGGCTTCTTTTCAGTGAAGAAAGTCAAAGCTTGACTTAGTATTTTACAAAAATGAAGTGATAACAGGACTGGTTGGGTAGATCCCAAGGTCCTCAAGGGGATGTTAGTGAGTGATTTATGGGGGAATAGAAGGGGAATTAGACATTCTTCCAAAGTTCTGCCATCAAAATAACTGCTTTGACACTTCTGTCGTTGATGAGAGGAGCTCTGATTGACAATACATGAGGTGATCAAAACCTTGCTTCTGCAACCTTAACTACCTACCCAGCCTAATACACCTAACATTTTTTCATCCTTCTGAATGGGTGCACTTAGACTTGCAGACCCTGATTATCTTCTTTTCTTTTGACTGCCCTCCTATCTAAATGTACCCTTATCTCTTCCAAGGGCCCAGATTAAGCAGTTGGGCTCCTTCATTTCTCTACCTAGCTACTCATCTGCCAAGCTTAAGCTGTTTGGACAGGCACTTTTTCTCTATTCTACAACAGCAATTTAAACATGGCATGGTCCATTTTGCACTGTTGGGCCACCCATCAAGTGTGAAAACAACAATACTTGCACATTGTGGACTTGCAAATAAGGTAGTAGTGGCATTTTGACTGGCCACTTTCCTGGTCTTTCTTTGGGGTTCATTTCTATTATTTTTTCTGACCAATTCATTTTCTTGCCTTCTGATCATTCTTTTAAGGCATACCCTCTTTACATTTTTTAATTTTCTCTGTCTCTTTTGAAATATGGAACCTTTGCAGCATGGAAAGGATGAACATATTTGGCACTTCCCAGTCAATCATGAAAAATGACACCTATTGGTATAGGAACCTAACAAGCTCAATTTCTTTTCATGGGTGTTTTTGTTGGCATGTGTATTTACATTATCATTACAAAGTTGCTTCTTCTTTTTTAGTAGCTTTGCTAGTGTTGGGATCATTATCGTCAACTCCTATAATTTCTTGTGCTCTTATGAAATAAGTACTATAACTTATCATAGAAAAGTAACCAGTGAAAGTTATTTCTAGATCAAAACCCTTATAAGATTTAGTTTCTTTTAAATGAAGAGGATTGAGGAACTTGGCTATCCTACCGAAATGAAACAAAATTTTAGAAGCATCACCAATTTTAAAAGATGAAGAAATGAATTGGTGCTTTCTCTTCTTATCAAATATGGAAAACCAAAACTTATACTATTTACAAAATTTAATAATGATAATTCTATCATAGAAAAAAAGAGGAAGGAGAAGAAGGTTTCCTTCAAAACTGAAAATTCCAATATAAGTAAATTCTTCATAAACATGTATTCCTTTTTCATCTAGAAAAATTATTGTTTCCTCAAGGAGCCTTTTGGGTTGTGCTCCAATGAGCATATATCTAATTTCCTTTTCAAACAAATGTTGAATCTGGTAAAAATGAAATAGAGGTTTATGTCTCCATAATATGGGGTAACCTAATTGAACTATATCTTCCTTAATATTAACATTTCCCTTCGAAGGTAGAATTTCAAATGTATTGTAGTACATCAGGGAAAAGGGCAGATAAGAAGTCATGAATAACCCCTTTTTTTTCATATTTAGAAGGTAGATAAGAGATCTCATTTTAGATTACTTTTCCTCGTCGAATATCACTTTCACCCAAAGGAAGAAATGTAGGACATACATAACATACTTGGAGATATAAGTAGTTGAGTCTTGATTAAAAAACCTCGAGAAAAACTAGGAAAAACCCTGATATGATTTAGATAGCATGGATATTTCAATTTGCGAGAGATTAGTTGGTGTGGTAGAGGGTTCAACCAAAAAATATTTTAACAAATTTACACCACCACCCTAAGATTCAAGGAATGAGTTAGCCTCTTGCAGTTTGCAGGCTTTCTCCAAATTTAGTAGTAACAACATCTTTCTAAATATGGTTGGAATTAGAAGAATATGAGTTCTTCCTTTTGCAGGTACTTGAATTATCTTGTGTTTGGATTCAAATATGCTTGCACACTAAGAACAAACTCTGTGAAGTTGAATACTTATGGCATGCAACTTGACTTGACTATGTCATTCACCCAAACTATATTAGCAAGATTTTTCTCTAGTGAAAAATCATAGTGCTACTTATAAGTTATAGACAAGTGAAAGTATTTATTTTGGTAAACTAAAGAATTAATGGTATCTCCATATAATGGTTATTTCTTCATTCTATTTCCCATCCTCACTTTTAATAAACTTTGGTACATGTGTGGGGATTATTGATACAAACCGCCCTTTTTTTTATTATAGGTGGTTGAAATTGTGAATGATCTTTAATGAAAAATCCTTTTTGTGTGTACATTTGTTCCAAAATGGATTCAAACTATTGGTAGAAATTCTCATTCACGTGGAAATATTCAAGGGAAAATGTGATAGGTAAGCCTCCTTTACCTCAAAAAATTGTCCTTGTCTCATGGAATATACAATCATAAATACACCATAAATCATCTCAAGAATAGAAACCATAAAGGGTATAGTGAAGGAACGATACATTTAATGTGGGATGTGGAAGTATGAAACATGAATAATGTAGAATGTGGAGAAAAACGTTCATACAATATGCAAAGCACAAAGTCTATAATGGTTCTCCATCTATCGTGAAAAAGAGACTCGTGAAAATGACTAAGTATATGCTTGTTGATAAATGATGAGGAAAAAGATATGATACGCATGTGCATTGTGGTGGGTAGTAAGATGAGTAGGAAGGAATTTTCACTTCCACTATATAATAAAGAATGAAATTAAAGGACTCAACATGAAAAGGTATCAACACACTGGTTCTTCACATTTTGGGGACAAAGGCAATGATATAAACGTTGGTATGGATGATTTGTTTAAAGATACCCATGAAGTGGGGGGAATATTGTTAGATGCATTCCAACAAGATGAGCTAGGGGAAAATGCTCATGTCATTGATACCTTATTTGAAAGCTTGAAGTATGATTCCACACCCTGCTCTTTGTCCACCCAAGGAACAACAGTGTCATGATACAACTTGAAAGAAATGTATGGTATGCCAAACATGTGTTTCTTGACACTATTGAGATAAATAACCATAAATTCCCCTATATGTTAATGAATCTTGTCATGCAATTATCAAAGAAAATAGATTTTAAACATGCATAATGACAATGTAGATTTATATTTCCCAATAATTGTAAGTTGTTGAAATATAAGGCACTTTTAAGTTATAATGACCTCCCTGGTAGTAGTAAAGATGGGTGTTGATAATAGATACCATATCATGCTTTTTTGAATGACTGTATTCTTTATGAGGTGAATATGTGGTTAAAGGGATATGTTTACAATGTGAGTATGATAGGTATTAGAAGTTAACAAAGGGATAAGGCATATGGTCCTCCTCATAAGCTATTTAGGAACATGCCTATAATCATATATCTACAATGGTGACAGAAGGCCCATGGTCCTCCTTATAAGAAATTGATGAACATTCCCATAATCCAAGGATTCAAAGGATTATTTGTTGCAAATAATTATATATGTTGTAGGAGTGGCACGCCTCACATAGAAGTGAGCTAGGAGTTATGCAAATCTTAGTGGTTTTGATAGCCATGAAGCATATAAATGACACATGGCTTGAAAAATTCAAGGATGAGGTACAAAGGCTTAAGAATGATGTATGAAGCCTTCAATTGAGCATATCCATGGATGAAGTTAACTCATATTCTCTCGTAATCCCCAAATATTATGTTTGGTCAATGGTAGTGGCCATTAACAATATCCTCCTATGGTTTTCCTTGAAGAATGAATATGTTATGTTGGCTCTTATTATTCTTTGTAGTAGACACGTGAAGAGAATGGATGCCTACATTTAGCCATTAATTGATTAATTGAAGAAAGTAAACAAGGGATACATGCATATGATGTATCAAGATCCATATCGACAAAAAAAAGGTATTTATGTTGTATGTCATATGTGTGTGAAAAATGCATGATTATCTAGGACTAGGAGTTTGCTTTGGTCGGCATGTTAATTTTTTCATTTCATAATTTATTTTTCATACTTAATTTGGTGCAACTCTCTTCTTTGGTGGTGATTGGTGCTATCATGTTTTATATGCAATAGCATTGTAGGTATTACAACAAAATATTGCGATGGATGCAAATATTATGGACCTTCTATAAAGGCAAGGTGGTTTGACCACCTACAAAATATGGTGTATGACTACTCTAGGGTATTCCTCCCATAAGAATGCCTTTATATAATAGTAAAATGTGCTTTCAATGGTAAATTAGAGAGAAGTTTGAGATTGAAATAATGACACTAATATACTAGCTTGTGGCATATGAACAAAGACGGAGAAGGAAATTGCAAAATTGTTCAATTCAAATGGGTAATCTAAGTTCAATGATCTTGAATGTTTTGATAGCAATGTTCAGAAAATGCCCATTGGGATGAAAAATAGAAAATTATTTTATGAGTGGAAATATTAGGAGCATCTTAAGATTATCTACTTAATAGATCTCACACATCTTTAAAAAAATTATCATATTCTTTATGGAGGCACATATAATAAAAAAGGTGACATATTGGGTGTTAGGAGAGATCTTATTTCTTCAAATACTAGAAAGAAATATTAGCCAAGAAAATAAAGTAGACGGGACGCTAGTCCTTCTTGGTCTTTTAAAGAAGGTGATGTCAAATGGATTATAAAGAAGGATGATATATATTTTCTATATGATGTTGTTGTGAAGGTGCCTTCTTTATATGGATCAAGTTTATGGTGCAACTTCACTATAGGAGAACATTTGTTTAGTTGAAATCACATGAACATTTGAAGGCTTCTAAGAGTACGTATGTCAATTACATGCTTCTTTTTTTGCAATGTAGGTTATATGTTATGTATTCACAATTTCATGCCAATTAATTTTGTATGTGTTTATTTTGCAGTGCCATTATCCTTTGCTCGTGCATGGTTGTATGAAACATTTCCCCCAAGATATATAACACACCATATCTAAATTATCTAAATTTGTACACTAGATTACATCAAATGCGATAAACATGGTTATCCTTTCACAATGGTGTTGAGAGATAGTTGAGATTGTATGTTTGATAAAAAAAATCTCATGAGTTTCATTGACTTGTAGATCCATATTCTAATTCACCTAGTTGATGTGATTGAATTAATTGAGGTGGTGTCATGTCATTGAATCTTCTCCTTGAAGAGGTACATGAAAAAGTTAAATAGTTTCATTTGATAAAGGGTAGAACATGAGGCATGTATGGCGGAGGGGTATATAGTATATGAGTTGTTCTACTATAATTATGAGTGGATTAAATAAGTGGATGACACACTAGGTGGAGTGGTTTAGGACAATGATTGGGATGATGACAAAAAGGAAGGGAAGCTGCTCCAAACTAATAAAAAAAGGTGCATAATAAAGAGTATGTCATTTATCCTTTATCAAATTTATATAAAGTAAATTTTTACACTAAACTTGATAATATGTGTTTGATCTCATATTATTTGTTTTGATTATTTGAATACATTAATAAATTCAAAAATTAATGTCATCAATAAAGTTGTTCTTTATAATGTGGAGGTAATGCAACCATGGGTCACATTATATGAAGAGAAAATAGGGAATTGGGACAATGATGTAAATGATTTAGATGGTTGAATTATAGAAGTGTGACTTATTTTGATCATTAAAAGTAAATATGTTAATTATCAATCATATTATTTGAGTGTTTGACTAGATCAGAGAGAAATATGTTATGTTTGATCATTACTTGCATGGTTAGGATGATGTATTAAACATAGGGATTTGGTACAAAAATTCTATAATAATCTCTCCATGCCCATTACACATTTTATAATGCACATTTTAATTATAACATGTATTACTCTTTTATTAATGTTTAAGTTACTTGGCATATGATGTTTGCTTTTCACATTTGTATAGGTACATTTGTTTCCATCCAAAGGAAGATGGACATGATTTTCACAATGACGATGCCAATGATGGACATGCAACACCTGATTTTAGAGTGGAGGTTGAGTAAATCAACCAATCTAGACATGTTAGCCACCATGATCAATCCCTAATAGAGAGGAAGCTAGCTCAAGTTAGAAAAATATAAGAGATCACACAAGTGGACTTCTGATCTTTTCAATGTGTTATTTTTAAGTGAAATTTTTGGGATGCCTTTGATTGGCTTAATGTAGAGGATTATCATGATAGTGGGATACTATATACTATCACATTCATATAAATAAACTGACTAGTAAACATCGATAGGCATAAAGACACTTACCACATGATACATCTCACACTCCCATGGTTAAAAAAATCATAATAATTAAATAAATTATGACTTTTTTTTGTAAGTTAGCCAAATTTGTATTAATTCATAATCAAATAGTTGCAATCATTTCTTGTTCTATTACTACTACTAGCTTTCCATTAGAGAAACCAGATCAATAACACAACATGAGTTGCTTTGGCACAATATATCCATTTCTATCTATTATATAGTCCATTAAATAGAAAATGGGCCAACCTGCCCTGTATATCTATTATTACATGCCTAATAGCTAACAAGAAATAACAATAAAACAACTATAATTGTATTAACAAAAAAAATGAAATTAGATAGCAAAACTTTTTGTAGCTTGACTGATTGGTGGGAGAATCCACCTGGATCATTTCAAGTTGCCTGACAACATCCTAAGGATCAATCAATGTGATATTGGAAAGTTGGTAAACCAGTATATTGATTTTATAGTCCATATTCCCAAGTTTCCTATGTATCTCATCCAATTGGGTCTGGTTATCTTGTTGAAAATCCACCTTTTCCCTTTGTCCTAAGAAAGTGATGTCATTGTCAAGCATACAATTCCTGACTTTATCCATTAAATTAGCATATGTGATGAAGTGTCATTTGTGCCTCACATCCTCTTCTATAGTATTAATTTCACTTTGGATGTTGATAGGAGTGCATGCAAGATACCTATGGGTAGCCTCCTCTTCTACCCTTTGAGCTTGAGAGATAGGGGGAGGATTAATTTTGCATTGACCTCTACAACCCCCTCCTTGGATACTAGCAACACCCCAACTTTTGCTACGTTAGCCCCTACCCATGGTGTCTAAAGCTACTACAAACAGAGACCCCATATCAATCTAAAGAAAGGTATGATGATTAAGGGATACATAAAACACATAAGAAAAATAGGAACCCATATTCAACATATTTATTTCACCTTTATGATAGTAAAAAGAAGTAAATAAACCACATAACCAGAATATTCCTTAAATGGACCTTTGCGAATGATTCAGGAGAAAGGGTATTGTAATGGACCTATGTGAACTAGAGAGATGTGAAGTTAAATGAGATCCTAAAGGCTCCAATCTTGTTGCAAATATTGGACCGAGTTAATAGAAGAGTGAATGATTTCTAATCACAATAAGGGCCTCCTAATGAAGGCTAATTAAAATCCCTAGACCTTAGATTAGAACCTGCATATTGGTTGTAAATCCCCAAGAAAATTGAAACAATGTTGATGTAGTTCTTACCCCTATGGCACCTATTATAACAAGGAAAGTTTCCCTCTAGATGTAGCTTGCTAGTATCTAAGGTTTATGTAGTCTAGGTAGAGACAAAAAAAATTCCTTGCCTCTTTTAACATTGTTGATGCAATGGCTACTAGCATTGATGCCATAATCACCATAACTATATATAAGAGGAGGAATCTTTCTCATGGTGCTAGTTGATGTCTCACCTTTATATGTCACTGCCTTTGTAGGCCATACGACTCATGTATCAAACCAATGTCCCCACAATTTTCTCAGAAGCCAAATGAACTAGGACAAGTTGCATATCCCAATTTTGGATTTGGGTATACAACTTCCCTGTCCACCTATCATACTTATATGCATGTGTTGGCACATGGTTGATTCCCATCTAATGTGGGGATTGGGAGATCTGCTTTCATTAAGTCATTACAAAGTGATAAAAGAGGTTCCAAGTGAAATTTATCCCAATGTGATTCTAAGATTTGGGCTCCCATTGATATCCCTTCATTAGCTAGCTTGTGTTCTACCTTGTTCCTTGATCTGCAAAAGTGTGAGGGAAGGACCATTGGAATTTTCCCTAACATAAATCTCACTCTTTCTAGTTCACCCTCCAATTTATAGCTTTTAGTGATTTTGGCACGAGAATATCCATTATGAATTTTTTCACCATGTGAATAATGGTTTGAGAATCCCCTTCAAGAATGATGTTGGACAAGCCTTTTCTTATAACAACTTCAAGGCCAAATTCTAGAGCATATAGTTCTTCTTCATTATTATTATCTATGCCTACAAAACTATATAGATGTGGATAGCCTTACCCTAAGCATACATGATTACTCCAAAAAATCTTGTTGGGCCAAGGTTACTCTTAGTTGCTCCATCAAATTTAATTTTATAGCTACCATGAGGAGAGGGAAACCATGAACCTGGACTAACATATTATGGTTGGGGGGCAACTAGTTCTCAACTCTTGTGATAGGTAGATCTCTAGAGAGTCTAAAAATATTAACTCTTTTGGGTCTCCCTCCCATTATTATGGTGACCAATTGATTATAAGAAGGGGTTCCTTGATGCATGATGTGATTCTCTTCCATAAATCATTAATTGGATGCTCAATGTTTTTGAAAATTCTTATGTTTCTTTCCTTCAAATTCCCCCAAATGATGAAACTTGTTAAAAATTGCCAAGATTTGTTGACTATTCCATTGTTCAAGGAATTATCTCTCAATTTAGATATAATTGAAACAATGTTACCTTTGACTATGTTCATTTTCTTGAAGACTTATGCTCTTTCTTCCCAAAGGTTTGAGATGAACAGGAAATCATCCATGTTAAACTCACACAAATGTAAACAATAGATTAGATAAATTTTGATACTTTTCTATTCACAAATATGAACAAATTAATTCATTCTGCTGACCTTTGGTTTCATTTTCCAAGAGGTTGTTGGCATTATGATTCTGGTATGGCTCTATGTTACAGGTGTTGTACTTGATGGCAACTCACTCTAGTGGCAATGCTCTGTTCAGGCTCTCAAAATGTTGGAAATTTCAAGCTTCGCAGGTGAATGGTTTAAAAGGTGCGGACCCGCAGGCACGCCGTGCAGGAAATGCGGTCATACCCGCAGGTTACCCGTTCAGAAGGTGCGGTCCCCCAGTTCACTCACTTCAAGGCAGAGATGCGCGCTCATGTGGGGTATCTTATGTTTGGCCCGTGGTATTTAGCCCGTCGTTCATGATCCTATGGTTTTAGCCCGTGGTATAGGATCTAATTTAGCCCTGGTTTGGATCCCTTGTTTTGGTTATTTGATGGTTTTGTCCCATGGTGTGAATGAGGGCTTGACTATAAATAGGGAAGGAGATCACTTGGCCAATGTATCTTTGCAAATTGAATATCTTAAGATCTGAAATATTGGTTTATCGGTTTAAAAGCTTGATCTATATAAAAGTGAAGTTGAAAGTGAATCTATGAAGGGTGATCTCTCAGGTGCATCTGGGCATCTGACTGTCAGTGGCACATTGGAGGGTTGTTAATTCGGTTCAAATCAAAGGTCCGCAGGTATTTCACGGTTCAGGTGCGGAGGATCGCAGCTCGCTGAAAGGTGTTGTGCGGTGGTACGCGGTTCTCAGAAAGGTACAGTGCGGGGGCTCGCAGCGCGATCGAAGACGCAGTGCGTAGATGCAGTAGAGGTACGCGGCGCAACAGAAGGGCACAGTGCGGATGCACGCGACGAGACAAAAGAAGAAGTGCGGAGCAAGATCAGAGGTACGCGGCGCGATAGAAGGAAAGCCTGCGGAGGTACATAGAAGTACGCGGCGCGATAGAAGCAGAGGGTGCGGAGGCACAGCAGAAGTACGCAGCAAGACAGAAGGTGAATTGCGGATATACGCAGTGAAGCAGAAGACGCTCTGCGTGGATACGCAGGAAAACAGAAGGCGGGGTGCGGAGTCACGCAGTCCAGATAAGGAGAAACTGCGGATCTGTCTTAAAACATATGTTGGTTGTCTTTTATCCCTTGCTGCAGAGTTATGGGTTTATATTTCTGGTACTATCTTTCTATTTACAACATTCTGAAAAGCTGGGTGATTCTTGTTTGATTGTATAAGGAGTTTGGGTGATTTGCATGTACTTGATGATTATTTGATATTCTTAGATCCAGTTTGAAAATTTATGAAAAGTGGTCCTTGAAAGAAAAGAAGTAGGGGGTTGTAACTCCCTTCCAGGAGAAACTTGAAAACGAGAGAGAGTTGTAGCTCTCTGCAGGTTGCAGCCTACGTACTGGTAGAGGACTGCACCAGTACAAAATCATTATAAAAGGAGTTTCTAATTGAAAGAAGATAGAAACATATTGCAGCAGGTGGTTTTCACCCACATTGGGTTTCCACCTTATAGCTGGTGTTCTTTGGTGTGACTATCTATTTTTCTTGTTCATGCTCATTATTTTATGGTACTGACATACAAGAATAATTCAAAGTATAGATAAGGAATATTTATTGAAAAGAACTTGATAATACTGATTCACCCCCCCCTCTCAGTATTATTTCCAACAATTGGTATCAGAGCAAGGTTCTTCAGAGAAGCTTGATCGCTTGAAGGAAGATCATTCATCATGAGCAACTACGAGAGGGAAGCATCAATCAGGCCACCAATTTTTGATGGGACAAACTTCAGTTATTGGAAGGTAAGAGTTACTGCCTATCTTCAATCTCTTGGTACAGAAGTTTGGGATATCATAGATACAGGCTACACTTTTCCTTCAGCTACTCCTACAGATCCAGCCGAGAAGAAGAAATATGAAACAAATGCTAAAGCAGTCAATACTCTGCTGGGATGCTTATCTCAAACAGAATTCGTGAAGGTTATGCAATATAAATCCGCAAAAGAAATATGGGACAAGATTGTCTTGAGCTACGAAGGAGATGAACAGGTAAAGCGTGCTAAACTTCAAACCCTCAGGATTCAGTATGAGAATCTCAGAATGTATAATGATGAAAGTGTGGCTAACTATTTCCTTTGGGTAGACGAGATTGTTAATTGCATGAAAAACTTGGGTGAAGAAATAAAAGAGGCTATTGTGGTTGAAAAAGTTCTAAGATCATTGTCCCCCAAGTTTGAATCTAAAGTGTCTGCAATAGAAGAAAAGGAAAATCTACGAACTCTTACTATGTCTCAGCTACACGGAATTCTAACTGCTTATGAAATGAGAAAAGGAGGTCCATCAGACAGGAAAGAAGCTGCTTTTAAGGCTTTAGACAAAGGAGACTACTATGAATCAAGTCACGTGCCAGAAGAAGAAGAAGAATCAAATTTTGTCAAAAACCTTCAACGGGGTACTGGAAGGTTCAGAGGTAAGTTACCTTTTAAATGTTTTGCTTGTGGAAGAGTAGGTCATTATGCTTCCAAATGTCCTCATAAGGATAAGATTGATAAAGGAAAGGAACCTGCTAGATGGAACAAGAAACAGAATTCAAATAAGAAAAGCTACTACACTCATGAATACAGTGATGGTCTATCAAATAGTGATGAAGATGAACGAAGTAATGACTATAAACTTTTAATGGCATTTGAAGATGATGATTACATGGATGCTATAGATGTGGATAGCTTTTATGAGGAAATTTCTAGACTCAAGATATGTATAGAAGAAAAGAATGTGATAATTGGTACTCTACAATTTCAAATTGATGAAAAAGAAAAACTTCTTGAAAAGTTAGAATGTGAAATTGTTGGCCTTAGAAAAGAAATTGAGAAAACAAAGGCTATTAATCTTAAGTTTGTCAAAGGATCTGAAACTCTGGATGAGATCATCAATGTACAGCGTTCTCTGCTAAACAAGACAGGTCTGGGATATAATGGAGAAACATCTCAAGCATCCACCTCAAAGAGTTATCTTAATGCAGCAAGAAGGAATGAGCAAAACCACAATGGAGATCACCAGGTAAAGCAGGGACAAATTACATCGAGAACAAACAAATACTATCAGGTAAACCAGGGGCAATTCATATTAAGGGTGAACAAAAGCTACAACCAACCACAGGTAAAATCTTCTCAATTTGCTTCAAAAATGAATGACAATAGAAATCACAATAATTTGGCCGGTAGACTTGATAATCGCAGAAGTTTCTTCAATGGACAATGTTTCTATTGCCATAACTTTGGTCACAAAGCAGCTCAATGTGTTGCATATAAAACAATCATGACTAGAGAAGCTCAAAAACAAAGAAGTATGACCGGGTTTACAAAAAGGACCTATAACAACTTTTCGGCTCTTGAAAATGAAGTTGAATGTTCTATTTGCAATAACTTTGGTCATGAAGATTCCGAATGCAGGAGCAGGTTTCAGCAAACAAAGGAACAAGCCTCAAGCACCAGAACATGGAGAATAAAGGAACCACAAACAGAAAGATGTGGGATAGCGTTTTATGCAGAGGGACAGGAAAATCTATGGTACATCGACAGTGGATGTTCTAAGCATATGACAGGTGATAAAGAAAAACTTGAATCATATTCTGCTTTAGAAAAGGGAAAGAAAGTTTCTTTTGGAAATGATACTCCTGCAGCTATAAAAGGAAAAGGCACTACTCAGTTAAAGGAAAAGGTCAAAGTTGGAAATGTTTTGTATGTTGATGGATTGAAGCATAATCTTCTGAGTGTCAGTCAGATGTGTGATCAAGGAACTGAGGTAATATTTAGATCAAATGGATGTCGTGTTCGTGATCTTAATACAGGTGAAACAGTGATCAAAGGTCGAAGAACTCCAAATAATCTATACATATTTGAAGAAGGACAACAACAATGCTATTTGAGCAAGGATGATGAACATTGGTTATGGCACCGGAGATTGGGGCATCTAAGCTTTTCACAAATAAGGAAAGCATGCAAATATCAGGCAGTTCGTGGTCTTCCAGATATCAAAATTCCAGACAACACCATATGCAAATCATGTCAGTTTGGAAAGCAAACCAGAACTAACTTTCCAGAGAAGGAAGGATCAACTAGCATGCCTCTTGAGCTAGTCCATACAGATGTATGTGGTCCATTTAGGAAAAGGACACCTCGAGGAGAAGAATAATTGATATTATTCATTGACGATTTCTCAAGGTTTGTTTGGTTAGGACTTATGAAGCACAAAGACGAAGCATTCGAAAAATTCAAATCCTTCAAAGCCTTGGTTGAAAATGAATCAGGTTACAAAATTAAGTGCCTCAGGTCCGACAGAGGTGGGGAGTTTACCTCAAATGAATTTTTCGATTTCTGTGAAGAACATGGGATAAGAATAGAATTCTCTACAGCTAGAACTCCTCAGCAAAATGGAGTGGTGGAAAGGATGAACAGAACAGTCCAACAAATGGCTCGTGCTATGCTTGATGAATCTGGAACTCCCGCAACCTTCTGGGGTGAAGCTGCATATGCTACGGTTGTTATTCTCAACAAAACAAATGTCCGAGTGAACAGCACTCAAACTCCTCATGAGCTCTGGTATGGTGAGACTCCTTCGGTAAAGCATTTCAAAATCTTTGGGAGCAAATGTTATATTAAGAATACTGATGAGCAACTTGGCAAACTTGAACCTAGAGCAGATGAAGGCATTCTTCTTGGTTATTCTCCACACAGCAAAGCATATAAGTGCTACAATAAAAGACTTGGAAGAATTGTTGACAGCATTGATGTAGTGGTTGATGAAAAGGGATACATTCCTAGGCAAGTAAATCATGAAAATATCGAAGAAGATGAAGACTACCCTCAAAGACAGAATGATGAAAAAGAAGAACCTCAAGAAGCACCAGAGGAACAGATAAGGATAGAAGAGAGGACTCCATCCAGGTATGTTCAGAAGAATAATCTAGAATCTCAGATTTTGGGGCAGAAAGAAGCAGGTGTACAAACAAGAAGAACAATTGCAGAAGCTACAAGCTATTTGGCATTACTCTCTTCCCCTGAACCACAAAATGTGAAAGAGGCATGCAAAGATGAATGTTGGGTCAAAGCAATGGATGAAGAACTTGAGCAGATCGAAAATAACAACACTTGGGATTTGGTTCCTAGACCAAAGGATAAGAATGTTATAGGGACAAAATGGGTCTTCAAAAATAAGTTGAATGAAAATGGGGAAGTAATTAGAAACAAGGCCAGACTTGTTTGTAAAGGGTATGCGCAGCAAGAAGGAATAGATTTTGAAGAAACTTTTTCTCCTGTTGCAAGACTTGAGGCCATCTGAATGTTCCTTGCTCTCTCAAGCTTTCAAAATTTCGAAGTATTTCAAATGGACGTGAAATCAGCCTTTCTAAATGGAGACTTAGAAGAAGAAGTATACATTGAGCAGCCAGATGGTTTCATTCTTGGAAATGACCCAAATCTTGTATACAGACTGAAAAATGCTCTCTATGGTCTTAAACAAGCTCCAAGGGATTGGTACTATCGTTTGGACAAATATCTTCATCAACAAGGTTTTTCAAAAGGATCAGCAGATAGCAATCTTTATATAAAAATTGAAAATGAAAAATTGCTAATACTTGTTGTATATGTAGATGACATTATCTTTGGCAGCAATGAAGAAGCTATGAGTCAAAGCTTTGCCTTGGTGATGCAGAAAGAATTCGAAATGTCCTTGCTTGGAGAACTGACATATTTTCTTGGTTTGCAAATCCAACAAAAAGAAGGAGGGATATTCTTGTCTCAAACCAAGTATCTCAAGTAGATTTTGAAGAAATATGGCATGGAAGATGAAAAATCAGTATGTACACCCATGGTCACAGGATGTAGCCTCAATGCAAATGATGAATCAGCAGCAGTACATCAGCCAACCTACAGATCTATGATTGGAAGTCTACTTTATTTGACAGGTACCCGACCGGAAATTATGCATGCAGTGGGAATAGTTGGAAGATTTCAGGCAAATCCAAAGGAGACTCATCTTCAGGCAGTAAAGAGAATTTTCACATATCTTCAAGGAACTCAAAATTATGGCCTATGGTATCCTAGAGATACAAATCTCACACTTCATGCTTATACAGATGCAGATTGGGCCGGAAGCGTGGATGACAGGAAAAGCACAAGTGGTGGTGCATTCTTTATGGGTTCTAGATTAGTATCTTGGTTCAGCAAGAAACAGAGTTCGATTGCCTTGTCTACAGCTGAAGCGGAATATGTTGCTGCTGCATCTTGCTGCACTCAACTCCTTTGGATGATGCAGACCTTGCAGGATTTTCAAATCACTTGTACACCACCTATCTCCATCTTATGTGATAATACAAGTGCAATCAGAATTTCAAAGAACCCAGTCATGCATTCAAAGACCAGCACATACCGATCAAGTATCATTTTCTCCGGGAACAAGTGCTTGAACAAAAGGTCAAGTTGGAGTATGTTCCTTCTAAGGAACAGGTTGTTGATATACTCACCAAACCATTGCCTACGGAGACCTTTGAATACCTCAGGCAAAAGCTGGGGGTTGTTGATGCATCCTCTTGTTGTTGAATCTCTTTTGATTGTTGGTTGTATGCAAGGTTCATCTGGGGTATATGCATACATATGCTGGGTTGCGGATTGGTCGAAGATCGAATAGCACAAGTTCAGGGGGAGCATATAATGCATTGTTGGCATTATGGAGGAAGTACAGAAGGAGATCATGGATGCTGGTCTGAATATTGCTGCAATATGTCTCTATCTCTTTCATGGTAATTTATGGTGTTTGGTGGATTATGGTTCTTCTTTGCAGATCTGGTTTATAGTCAGGGGGAGCATGTTCTTAGGGGGAGCATAACCCTTTGCCCTTGATGTCAAAGGGGGAGATTGACGTTGAGGATCTTGAGGTTGCCATCAAGTCCAAAGGGGGAGATTGTTGGCATTATGATTCTGGTATGGCTCTATGTTACAGGTGTTGTACTTGATGGCAACTCACTCTAGTGGCAATGCTCTGTTCAGGCTCTCAAAATGTTGGAAATTTCAAGGTTCGCAGGTGAATGGTTTAAAAGGTGCGGACCAGCAGGCACACCGTGCAGGAAATGCGGTCATACCCACAGGTTACCCGTTCAAAAGGTGCGGTCCCCCAGTTCACTCACTTCAAGGCAGAGATGCGCGCTCACGTGGGGTATCTTATGTTTGGCCCGTGGTATTTAGCCCGTCGTTCATGATCCTATGGTTTTAGCCCGTGGTATAGGATCTAATTTAGCCCCGGTTTGGAATTATTGTTTTGGTTATTTGATGGTTTTGTCCCATGGTGTGAATGAGGGCTTGACTATAAATAGGGAAGAAGATCACTTGGCCAATGTATCTTTGCAAATTGAATATCTTAAGATCTGAAATATTGGTTTATCGGTTTAAAAGCTTGATCTATATAAAAGTGAAGTTGAAAGTGAATCTATGAAGGGTGATCTCTCAGGCACATCTGGGCATCTGACTGTCAGTGGTACATTGGAGGGTTGTTAATTCGGTTCAAATCAAAGGTCCGCAGGTATTTCACGGTTGAGGTGCGGAGGAACGCAACTCACTGAAAGGTGCTGTGTGGTGGTACGCGGTTCTTAGAAAGGTACAGTGCGGGGGCTCGCAGCGCGATCAAAGACGCCGTGCGTAGATGCAGTAGAGGTACACGGTGCAAGAGAAGGGCACAGTGCGGACGCACGCGACGAGACAAAAGAAGAAGTGCGGAGCAAGATCAGAGGTACGCGGCGCGATAGAAGGAAAGCCTGCGGAGGTACATAGAAGTACGCGGCGCAATAGCAGCAGAGGGTGCGGAGGCACAGAAGAAGTATGCAGCAAGACAGAAGGTGAATTGTGGATATACCCAGTGAAGCAGAAGACGCTCTGCGTGGATACGCAGGGAAACAGAAGGCGGAGTGCGGAGTCACACAGTCCAGATAAAGAGAAACTGCGGATCTGTCTTAAAACATATGTTGGTTGTCTTTTATCCCTTGCTGCAGAGTTCTGGGTTTATATTTCTGGTACTATCTTTCTGCTTACAACATTCTGAAAAGCTGGGTGATTCTTGTTTGATTGTATAAGGAGTTTGGGTGATTTGCATGTACTTGATGATTATTTGATATTCTTAGATCCAGTTTGAAAATTTATGAAAAGTGGTCCTTGAAAGAAAAGAAGTAGGGGGTTGTAGCTCCCTTCTAGGAGAAACTTGAAAATGAGAGAGAGTTGTAGCTCTCTGCAGGTTGTAGCCTGCGTACTAGTAAAGGACTGCACCAGTACAAAATCATTATAAAAGGAGTTTCTAATTGAAAGAAGATAGAAACATATTGCAGCAGGTGGTTTTCACCCACATTGGGTTTCCACCTTATATCTGGTGTTCTTTGGTGTGACTATCTGTTTTTCTTGTTCATGCTCATTATTTTATGGTACTGACATACAAGAATAATTCAAAGTATAAATAAGGAAGATTTATTGAAAAGAACTTGATAATACTGATTCACCCCCCCCCCCCTCTCAGTATTATTTCCAACAGAGGTCTCTTGGACTTACGTGGATGTTGGAATTCCTCCACACCAACCCTTATGGATTAGCCCCCTTAATCTGAAGGGGTGTATATGAGTCCAAAAAGAGAGATGAAATACAAAAAATCATGGTAGCTAATGGTTGGATGTGCTCTCTGAAATGGTGGTTTTTAAGGAAGACCACAAACCAAAAGAGGTAGAAGAACTTGAGGCTACTATCGATGATGGTTTAAGGCTAACCACCAATTCTAAAACTAAAGCTCGAAGCACTTTTTATAATAGTTTTGAATCTAGCTAGAAGTTGAAGTCTTCTACAAAGTGGAAGTGTTCCCTGATAATCATTTGAACATGACCGCAAATTGATGTTATTTTGACGCTGACTGAAAAATTATGTAGAAGAAATAGAAGTCTTATGTCGATGGTGGTTTAAGGCAAACCACTAAACAAAAACATGCTCACACAACATGAATTTTTCTCTCGATACAACTCTAAATGTAGTTATGGCTGAATTTGGCTCTAGGCTCTAGAAGTTGGCTCTGGTTTAGGCTATGGCTCAGGCTTGCTTGATAAATCTTTGGAGTTAGTAACTTACCATCGATTCCCCCCATGTCAAGTACAAGGTGAGAAGATGAAAAACTCTCCACTGCAAGGTGTGCCAATATGCGATACTGAACTTTGAGGTATGAATGATATATCTTATTGGATGTTGAAGACCATTGCCAAGAAGTGATGCATCCAAGGTGAATCTTTTCTCTTGCAGGAGTCTTGTTTATAGAGTATATTTATAAATGATGAGTGTGCTTTCCACAATGCTTATAAGGTTGAAGATCAAAACATTGATATTTCACACGACCAACTCGATCCAATGTTGGCATTTGCAAATCTGATATGGCTATGGAAAAGGAGTAGGATGTGGATTAGGTGAATATGAATCATTCTGAAGAAACCCTACAATCTGAAATTTGATGGCTTTAGAATAGTCTAGAATATTAAAGGACACATTCTTGTCATATCCAACTCTGGCATTGTTCTGGTTGCTGATAATTTCTTTCCAAGGTCAGATGATGGGCTTGGGAAGTGCAACCTAAACCTCAACATCTTTATGCAAATACAATCCTAAAATGATCACTTGATGGGAATAAACATCAAACTCACTGATTTGATCAATTTATGGCTATTAATAGGAATTTGTCTCCAACTCAAATAGGGAATTATTTTGAACAAAAACTAGTTCAGAGTGATGATTCTTCTATTGTAGGACATCTTGTTATAACTAATATTTGAGTTGCAAAAACTCAATCTCGTCTTATGCATTTTTTAAAGAAGGTTTGATTGTTAAAGAGAGTGTCTTTGTTGATTTTGACTATGTTGTCAGCAGTAGACAAGATTAGAGTGCTCAATAACTCTAATAATCCATCAAGCCTTGCCATTTTCTCAACAACCCAAAATGAACAAATGAATAGTGTCATTAACTCTTTGAATCCTTGGATTACTAGCTTGAACCAAAAAGCGACCAAACTTACATATCAAACCAATCTCACATAGTGAACCCAAACATCACTAGACTTGCAATCAAGAGTTGTAAAGAATTATATTCAATCAAAGGAGGTCATTGATTATTTCCTCCAAAGCTAGCAATATAAAATATGAAGGGATATGCAAGAAGTAAATTGTTAAGAGCACACAAAAAAACAAAATGCATGTTTGTTGGATTTGTATGTGTAACACACAGTAAATCCAAATTTACCATCTCAAATAAAAACCATTGCTACACTTATACTCTCACAAAAAGAAAAATGTATGCTACCATTGAAAGCTTTGAATGCTTCATAATAGCAAAGCACAATAAGAAAACTAGTAAGTTTCTCTCCAATGTCCATTAGTTTCTTTCATTTTCATTGGGCGTCATTCATCCATAGAGATCATGTGCGCAATGATGGCCCCATCAGATTCCAAGTGATAACTAATAAGTTGCTTACTTTGAATAAACTTTTAATTCAAAGTCGACTAATATTGATGGATATATGGTTATGCATAGACAATATGACCTAACTATAGTAATGAACATGGGATCCTACTATCTATATTTAGTAAGACCAAAAATTCTCCAACTAAGGTTCTTGATTCTACACTTCCACCTTGTGAGGTGCAGTTAACCAAACAAAACTAGTAAATATAATCTTCCACACTAATCACTCACTAGAATAATGACCCCGTCAGGCCCTGAAATTGTCATATTTAATTCATCCTTTTTCCCTTTGGTTATTCATGATTTTATCTAATTTACTATCATTATTGGGCTATTATCTTCAATTAGGAGCATGACAAGGTAATTATTTATTCTTTAGTATATTCCCTTTGTTTCAATACAAATTATATCGAGATTGTTATTAATGATAGTTTTTTTGTGTTATTTCAGGTCCTCAAGAAGATGCATGAAACTCCATTTAAATATATATAATTTATTTCTAAGTGCATCAATTTTTGGTCTACCTGCACTCAATTCAATTCCTACACCAGCAAGGCGGTGTCTGCACCAATTTGGGGATTCGACATCGCGGCACAATTTCAGGGGAAAATAAGGAAGGTTTCTATTCAAAATTATGTTTTAACACCTCCAAATGAGTTAGAATGCACCTAGGTCACATGTGTGAGTTTCTAGAAATAAATTGACTAATCAGCCCCAAAATTTGAATAGTTTTCAAACTTCCAACTTGGTCCTCAATTTTCGTGCAAATGAAAGAAAATATAAAAATTCTGGAACACAATTTTTATTCCTAGTATAAGAAATTAACTAAGCTTCAAATGGTTTTCCAAAATGCGTCACAGTTTAGGAGATATAAAGGGGTATTTGAGGCAGATTTGTAAAAAAGCATGTTAAACCAAGAATTGTAAAAGTATCTAAATAGTTCGCATGAGGCACAATTTCTGAGGCAATGGAGTTGAATTAGAAAATTACAAGAGGGGTATTTGTTGGAAACATGGAAAGATAGGCTCCCCTTGAATAGTTTTATAAAATTCTCCACGGTTAGGAAGATATGAAGAGTTATTTTAGGAAGATTTGTTAAAAATGCACAATTTTCCAGAATTGAAAAATGTTTTTTACAACCTAAATTCGTATTGTAAACTTTATAAAAGCCCAGCATGGTCTGTGGAGGGAGGAAGATGTTATTATAGCCTTACATTGCTGGTCTGGACTTGGAGCATATGGCTTGGGA
The DNA here is from genome assembly GCA_031772625.1 of Pinus tabuliformis. NCBI lineage: Eukaryota > Viridiplantae > Streptophyta > Pinopsida > Pinales > Pinaceae > Pinus > Pinus tabuliformis. The sequence goes on from CM062818.1 coordinate 1,197,465,498, forward strand.
CGTAAAAGATCGATTCAATTTAAATAAAAGACTATTAATGTTAGGTTTTTCTTATCATTTCTAGTGTGTTTCATCATTATCTCATATCTGTAATTTAAGCTCTTAAAGGAGGGTGACAGTTGGACTGGTAAGGCCCACTAGAATATCTCAACATCCCTCTGGTTCTATATCCTTTGTGTGAATTTGTAGATCTTCCTTGTTAGTGTGTTTTCGTTGTAACTATAGTGTGTTAACAACAACGTTCTTTTGGTGGTTTGATATATTCGTAGTTTCGTTTCTCATAATTGATTTTCCTTTATATATACAGTTATTTTTATGTGAGGTTGATTGGTTAAAAATATATAGAATAACTTAGAGTGTGAGTGAGATTTTCCTTTCAAACATCACAATTATTTCAACTGTGTGATCAAAAGACTCTTATGATGAATCGATACCTTGTTTGTATGAAAAAATGATTGGGGTTTTCCTATTATAGTGTTTATTACCTTGGTGTGTTAATTCCATCACAAATATGGAATTACATGAAATTCATTTGGAATATCTTTGAGTTGAGACTTGTAACTTTCCATCCATTATTGGTTTGGAGAATGGAAGCATTGTTCCTCCTCTGTCACTATACAGACATTCAGTCCAGGACCCTCTGAAATATTATTGTTGCATTGCAATTTGGAGTTGAAAGAATTTCAATAAGACCTCCAGGATCTTTAACATGTTGAAGCTTGATTACGCACAAAATCCTAGTTATAAAAGAACTCGAGACTGTTGTTGAGCATAGTGTAAATTTTGATACCTTTTGGTTTGCAGTGGAGAACAGTTGTAACCCTGAAATATTTGTTGATATTCAAGTGAATATTTCACTTGATTATGCATACCCTTTGTTGACATAAAAGTACATTTGTGAATCCAAGAAACTTTCTTTCTTGGATTGAAATCAAGGTTTATAAACTGCAGAACAAGGCCTTCATAATATTGAAGTAAATCAACAATTTTGATTAAGACTCAATCTGAAACTCACTGCAAAAACAATAACCTTAATTGTTTCAAAATTGGAAAGTGAATTGTCTGCTTGGGATAGCTCAAATGGAAATGGCCATGGAAATTAAGTCTCACCGAACCGAAAGTCTTGGGTTCAAATCTTGTGTTTTCCCACCCGATCGGGGTGAGAAGTTGGACATGATGAAGATGTAGTACTACCAAGCTTACAAAAAAAAAAATGGAAAGTGAATTGGAATTTTCATTTAGGCCTAAGTAATAACTAGTTCATGATTGATTGACATTAAAGTAAGGTATGGTCATTTAATCTCTTAACAATCTTGTCTTTGGTCACTATATATGATATGCCTTATATAGTTAGATATTTGAACAAGTAATATCTATTTGTGAGATCCTACACTCGTAGTGCAGGAACATGAATCGAAAGAAGGAGATTTCTATCTATGATCTTGTTTGACAGTTTTCCATCGATTTGGTATAGTATGATTTAATCTCTTTTGTATGAATATGGACACTGTAGATTCCAGTTCTTAAGTTGGTTTGAAGAGGATCACTTGTTAATGCATGTTCTTAAATTTAGGAAAGACAATAGTTTGAGTGAGGTGGATTGTTGATTGTACACACAATAACTTCTTCTTTGATTGATACATTTTATTTTCACACAATAATTGACTTTTTAGATGATTCATTTGATTGAAGGAAAATTTAAGTCACTTTTAATTGCTTGTTTGCATACAGGGTTTGGTGGGTTTTAATCCTCTGTTTTGCACATAGGATTGAGTGGGAATGGAATTTAGTGCAGGAACCTAAATAGAGGTTTCATTTGCATTTATGACTCTTGTTTGGCATTAGCAGACCTTGGATTGACTAAGGTTTACATGTTTGTTTTCTGTAGTTGACAAGATAGTCTTTACAATCACTTGGTTGATGCTCATGTTTTCCAGTTAATTGTTAGTCAGGGTTTGCTTTGTAATTATGGTTTACTTCCAAATTGTTGATAATTATGATTTTCTTCCAATGATGGTAGATTGCAAGATTCATGTCTATGGTTTCATTTCTAAATATTTATTTTGAGTGCAGGATTGGAACATGATATTGACTAGTGTAGGAACTCAAGGTGTGAGTGATTTTTGGGAAAATTGTGGAAGTCTCTCTCTAGCATTTATAGTGCTGCTTCTCAAAGTCCACAGACCCTGAATTGACATTAAATGTCAGTCCATTAATCCACCATATACTGCACCCAACAAACCCCCTTCAAAATATTTGACAATATATCGAATATGTTTTTCATTTACTTTGTACACTTGGCTATAGATGATAAAGAGCATAGGACCACGGAGCCAACCTAGGTTAAGAAGATCATTTCTCCAAAATCACTTAACCCCAAAGTGGTGAAAAAACCAATCAACATATGAAAGTAAGCATGGGATTTGTTCCTGCAAACTACAATAAATTCAATAGACATTTTACAAGCACATTTAACACAATCAAAGTTTGTTTCCACAGTATACATGGCAGGTCCAATTGGAGACGACTTTGATACCATGTTAAACTCGCACAAATGTAAACAATAGATTAGAGAATTGTGTGATACTTTTATATTCACAAATATGTACATATTAATATAATATCCTGACCCTTGGTTTCATATTTCAAGAGGTCTCTTGGACTTCTATGGATGTTGGAATTCCTCCACACCAACCCTTATGGATTAGGTGTCCAACAATACATTATGTGTTCTAGGGTTTCTTCATCACTTTTGCATAGTTGACAAAATGATGGACCTTTGAAACCTCTTTTCCTAAGTTTATCCCAAGTTAGTGGCTTCTGGTGGTCGATAAGCCAAAGGAAAGTGGAGACTTTTAGCCACTGTTTGAGGTCCCATAGTTTTTTTAGAGTTTTTCCTTTAGGAGATTTACATATCCAAAGTAAATATTATAGGCTTCCTTTAGATTAAAATTTTCACCAGATTTGTAACCCCATCACAATTTTTCAAATGAATATTGAATTTTTATTAGGTTCTCTTAGATTTTGGAGCATAATTCATCCAATACTTTTGAATTCCTTGAGTATCCCCATTGCTCTTTGGGAATGCATTCTCTCCATTCATGAGGTGTTTTTGTTCTTTACCAATAATCATCCACTTTAGTCATTATTCTATTTAGCATCCATTCTTTTAACTCTTGGAATCAACCAATTTGGTTAAGGGTGGGAAGCTAATTCCAGGTGTCTTCCCAAAATAAGGTCAATTTCCCTTCTTGGACTTCCCAAAAGGAATGGTCTTGAATGGGAGCTTTGTTCTAACAAGAAATATTTCAAATTTGTGAGCCTTGTAGGTTTCCTTCCCATCTAATTAAGTTTTATTAATCATCCCCTGGGTTGTATTTAGATCTCCATAGTTTTCTCCATAAAGTATAGAGGATTCTAAGCCATTTCCACTGTGTTTTTTATACTAATTTTTTTGTGAGGAATTTAGGGTTCCTCAGACTGAGGCCTACCTTAGTTTTCAGAAGACGAATTGTTCTCCATGCTACTAAATACTATTTTGATTTGCACTTGGCACTACCCTAAAGGAAATAAAATTGGATCTTACATATATTCTTTATAATCGCTTTGGGAGAAGTAAGAGCAGAGAAAAGGTAGAGGGGCATAGCTTGAAGAACTTATTTTAGGAGGATGAGGTGCCCTGGAAAGGTGAGAGCTCTAAAGGTCATACATGACAATTTATGTTCAAATTGTATTAGCAAATATTCCCAAGAGGTAAGCTTGAGAGAGCTTTCTAGGAGAAGAGAACCTGGGTATTTGGAGGGGAGAGAAATTTTCTGAATTTGGAGGGTTCCAAAAATATAACTTTGGATGGATTGAGGGGTGTTGAAAAAGAAGATTTGAGACTTTCTGGCATTTATTTCCATACCTGAGGTAGCTTTAAAGTTCTCCAAGATTTACTTGAAGGTTCTATTTTCTTTAGCTAAAGGACGACCTATAAGGAAGGTATCATCTATGAATTGATGGTGAGAGGTAGGTTCAGTTTCGTTATGAATTTTGAGTCCACTAATATGGTTGAGATTCACTTTAGCTTTCATAGTTCTACGAAGCCCTTCTACCATGAGCAGGAAAAGGAAAAGTGAAAGTGGACCCCTTTATTGAATACCCCTAGTTGGGGTAAAGGTAGTAGTGGGGGAGTCATTGATCAAAATACCAAAAAAATATTTAGAGACTACCGCTAAGACACAAAATATCCATTTTTCCATGAAACCAAATGCTAAAAATATATGATACATATATTGCTAGCTAAGATTTTCAAAAACTTTAGAAAGGTCAATTTTTATAAACATACCTATATTTTTAGTGGTTTTGTGGGAGTGCATGAGATCATGGGCTAATAATATGCTATCCATGATTTCCTACCTTCAATGTATCCATTTTTCTTTATTGAGATGATTGTTAGTAAAATAGGCTTCAGTATGTTTACCATAACATGGATATTATTTTGTAGATGACATTACAAAGTGCAATGGACTGTAGAGTGTTGTATTTCCCCCCTTGTTTTATTTGGGGATTAAAGGGATGAATGTGGCATTAAGAGAAACTAAAAATATCGCAGATATGTGAGAATTCTCTACTACCTCCCAAAGATATTGGTTGAGGATATTCCAATAGGATTGGAAAAATTCTATAGTGAAGCCATCTAGTCTTTGTGTTGTTCCTTTCTTCATGTATTTCATAATTTGTTCCTCTTCTTGTAAGGAAATCTCACTCATCAAAAAGGTGTTATGTTCTTGAGATATGATTATGGGGACGTGACTTGTAATTTTATCTATTGTTTTCCTTCTATCTCGAACATGTTTAGTGAGAAATTGTTGAAAGTAGTATTTAATTTCCTCCTGCATGTCTTGGTGATCTTCTAGTTTTTTCCCCATAAGGGTTCTTAATCCAAGTCACATGATTGCAATGTATATGTTGTATCATAAATTTGTGAAAGAATTTGGACTTTTGATCACCCTCCTTTAACCATTGGATTCATGATTTTTGTTTCCATGGGATCTCCACTTAAGCTTGCATTTCCTCCCATTGGAAGACAAGCTGGGTCTCTTTGATTCTAGATTTGTTGTTTTCCCCCTACCATTATTTTCCTTTGAAACTCCTCCATTTATTCTTGGATATGACGTTTGGATTCATGAATATTTCTAAAATCCTTTTTACTCCATTATTTTAGGCATTATTTGATATATTTTGATTTTTGCTTAAAGTTATGCATGATAGTTTCTTTTATGATGGGGGATTCTTTCTACCACTTTTCAATGTTGTTCATGAAGGAGTTATGCCTCAACCAAAAGGCCTCAAATTTGAATGGTATCCTCATAGATCTTCCTCCCTAATCTAAATTTAGACCGACATGCCTATGGTTCGAGCCATATATTGCGAGAAGTGATGCAATCATTTCCTTCCTTGACTCTAATAGGCCTTTTAAGACAAGATGTATATCCAGGTGGGAGGCCATGGTGTCCTTTCCACCTCTTGGATTGTTCCAAGTGAATATTTCGGTGCTAGTTTCCATATCTATTAAGTTGAGATCATCTATGAATTCATTGAAGTGCCTAGAGTCCTCATCTAGTCTTCAAGTTCGACCTTTATTTTTTGTAAGGGAGAAAATGATGTTAAATTATCCACCTATTATCGAATATATTTTCCTTATAAGCGATCCAATATTTATGAGAGAATTGATAAATGAACATTTTTCTCTCTGGAGGTTTGGACCATATACATTGGTGATGTATCCAACTTTTTTAGACCTCAAACATAAAAATATGGCAGTTATGAAGTAGCGGGTGGATATAAACTCTAAGAGAGTTAGGATTGTGGGGTCCCATAACAAATATAGTCCTCTTGAAGCACCTTCAGTGTCTATTGAAATTAAACTACTACCCTTCCATATGGAATTAGACCACATATTGAGGCGTTTATTTGAGCATTTGGTTTCCTGTAACATGAGGAGACTAGGTTTTTCTAATTTGATTTTTGCTCTGATAAGTGTGTTTGGATTTATTATTAAGACCCCTCATATTCCAACTAATGAGATCTATTGAGAAATTAGGTACATGGATGGGTAGGATTCTAAAACCATCTTGATGCTACTTGAGTTGACCAATTTTTCCCCTAATTCCTGAATGAGTTGTCTATTAAGTTTTCAAACTTTTTCCCTTTCTTATTTGCTAGATCTTTGGGATTTACTTTTTTCACACCAAATTTGGAGGGTTTATATGTGTGTTTACCTTTGGAACATTGTACCAATTTCTATTGAGCATTAATGTAAGCTTGGGGTATGAATTCCATGACATTGTGTAGAAGTTGGGAGGGGTCTCAGCTCTCACAAGCAAAGGCTAGTGCTTGGATGTCAAGCTCATCCAATTCCATTTATTCAACAACCTCTTATTCTATTGGTTGTTCTATTTTATGGTTTATTTCTATGTCCTCGAGTGGAATTTTTTTTTTATCATTTACATTGTATGTGCCCTCTTACACTATGATTTCTACAGTATTGTCATTAGTGTGATCCCATTGTTGAACCTTTTGAGCTAGTATTTCATTATTTTTCTCTTGATCCTCTACGTGATTTAAAATGCTATATTTTTTTTACTTCGATCATTCTTCATTGATCCAGCACCTTATTTCCTTTTTGGATGCATTCATAGATTGGTTACCTTCTGATATATTTTTGTATCTATTGCAAGATGGGATTTTGGGAGATCTGGTGGCGTGTTTAGTGGGTAGTCTTGGAAGAGATGGTTGTATTTGTGGCATATTCTATAGAAAAATGGGATGTGTTTCCTATACTTCTAGTATATTTGGGTCCCAAAAAACTTGGGACGGGTAATAGTTTGATTCAATCAGGGGTGATTGAGAAAACCTCCTTATCTGGACTGAATCTTTCCTTCCATGTATCCAAGTATAGCCCTGTAGAGTTAAAGAAATTAGGGTTGACTTGAAATATCTTATTTCGGTCTTCTATATTGTAAAATATTGTAGTGAAATTTTTTTTGAAGCTATCCTTAACTCCACATCTCTACAAGGTTGCGAATTTATTTTGATCCACCATATGCAGCCTTGTTCTAAGGGTCATGTTACCCACCACTAATGAGTGACCGCATAGGAAATTTTTTCTCCTAGATTTGTCTTTAGCTGACAATCAACAACCCATCATAGACACCAATGTAGCCAATATATTGTGCCACTTGTTCTCTGCTCCTAGAGCCATTAATATGTCCCCTCACCTATCCATTGAGATCATATGTTTGAAGGTGGTCCATCCAATCGTAAAGGTATGTCTTTCATTGTGCAATCAGATGCTTATGCTTGTTTTTCCTTGGGAACATTGGGTATGGATTATTGGGTGAGTTGAAAGAAGGAATGATTTTGACTATAGTCTTTTTCCCTCACCTTAGGTGGGGGATTAATCCTCAACCCTAGTCTCGTGGGATCTCCCCTATTAGCTTATAACTTCAGGATGGGCACCACTTGGGAAACCCTGATTTCAGCAGTGCCATCACGTTTTCCCGTTCCACATTTTTCAATCCCCTCCACACATTACATGCCATATTTCATCATATTCCCTCTCTGGGTCCATATGATGATTAGGTTCACAAGGCTCTTGTGTTCCCCCTCCCCTTCTACACATGTCTAGGTAGGGCTTGGAACATTGCCCTGGAGGTTGATGCAGCTAAAAAAGAAGGATTAAAAGCATATCATCGCCACATAAAAAATAAAATGATATCACAAAATGCAAATATGGCTCTCACATTTTATTAGCACAGGGGAAAAACCAAGCATGGGCTCTACCCCTGCATTATGGCCATCATCCTAGTTCCTAAGGCCCCCTTAAGTGCCCCCCGCATCATTAAGGAACACATCCATGTCCCAACCCTTGGTGGGAAATGAACTACCCCACTTTAAGGGGATAATAATTGATTATACCATACACAACATTCTCTCATCTCCTAGAGCCCCGAGCAATATAATAAAAGAGAATTCAACAAAAGGAAAAAGGAAAAAAAATAAGGGTGGAAAAACAAAATTCGGGGTCACTCATGTACCATGATTCCTCTGACATTCATATATACACCAAAATATGTGGACTTCCCTCATCATTACCACCCTTGAACCCATGGAAATTGGCCTTGATACACCTGTGTCTCAATCCACCTCACCATTATTCACATGACCCCTATCACTTGAAGGATGTACCTTGGACATGTATTTCCCTTTAGGGACTAGGAACACCTAATAGGGTTGTTTATTAGCCACTCATACCCAGGGAGGTAACAATATTACATGCTCAAAGACCCAAATTTGGAACGGAAGCCCATTATGAAGTCTCATTTGTGCCCTTTATTAACAAGCCTGGTTCACTTAGATGCATTAATAAATTATTGTACATGATGGTGAGGAGACACATTGGATCTTAGGCATAATTGGCAGGTGGTTTCTTCATAGGTTGGGAAACTTAGCTGGAGCCCAAGCCCACTAGAGGATCATATTGACACTTGTAGGGGATGCATTGATATCCATGGGACTTTGTCATGTGATATAGAATTATCTCATCTCATGGGCACCCTTGGCACCTTTAACAACTTGTTCATTGCCCCACATTATTCACAAGATGATGCATTTGGACCAGCATTGCCCCACATTATTCACAAGATGATGCATTTGGACCAGCATTGCCACTAACTCACTTAGCAATGTACACATGGTTTGGAAAATAATCTGAGGCTTAGAGGAGGTTTGTCTCACTCTTGAGAAATGGGAGGAAATGCACCATCTTAAGAGCCCTCATTTGGAGAAGTTCACATGCTTATTTTTCATCTGGAGACCCATGAGACTAGTATTTGTGCCCCAGAGCCACTTTGGATCACCACATGATGACTTACATGGACATTAAGGGGTGATCCCCTTATACATAATTTATGGATCCCTCTCCCTCATCTTGGCACGTATAGGACTCAATTCGGCCTTCCAAGTGATGGATGAGGTCACTATCACAAGTGATTGTTTGTCCTCTTCTCATCAAACACCTCTAGCTCCGCAGTGCGAGGTAGGAGAAGGTGTAGACACATCTATTGAACTGCCACATCCTTTTACCCCACCTGCTCTTGATATCTGTGCATATTTGTCTTGCAAACTTGCTGGTTGTCATATGGACTTGCTACCCAAACCTCTGTCCCCTTGTTCTGTTGATCCACCGGATTGTACTATCTTGTGTTCTTCCATTCTGGAGTACACACTTGTTGTGAATGAGGATCAAGTTGTCGACGGAGTTGGTGTTGTGCATCCAACCTACGTTATCATTCATGATGAGTGTGTGTGGGAATCTGAAGAAGAAACCGCAGTGAAGGATGACTCCCTTCCATCCGCGCCTCATCTGATCTATCTTGACATCTCTTGTGATTCTTCCAATGTTGATTTTCCCTATGAAAACTCATCTCTAAATGTTTATACTTCCGATCATTCATAGGACACACCAGATGTCAACCTGTCATTACATTATGGAGAGGACACATCTTCCTCTGAAAATTCATCCCATCTGTCATCTATCATTTCTGAAAACACAAAGGGTGAACATCATGTTTCTCATTTAACCCTCTGCATGATTCATCAAATCATAAGGATGCCGATGAACATCTTGAATTTTTTTATCGTGGTTGTCATAATCTATGTACTTCTTCATTTGATCACAATTTTGATTTACTCGCTAATAATATTGCTAAGCCACTGTTCTTCAATGATCCGTCTATTGACAAAGTGGAAACCCCACAGGTTGTCAAGGAACATCAGCCTAGGTTGATGGTTATGTCAGGCCCTTGCTCTCCGGAGGTTAGTTCCACTTCCGATCAGAAAATTTATGAAACACCCAAGTCTCCTCATCACTCTCTGCTTTGCATTGAAGCTCAACCCAACACACAGATTTTGCTTCCTCCACTCGAATCACATGATCCCATCGCTCATGCATTGGAGGAATCATACACTGTAAGCATATTTTTAAGGCATAAATTGTCTCTCTTTCTCATGTTTTCTTATCTATCACAGTCGAGAGAGTGTGCATGCTTATCATCTACATGCAGTGTGCCACTTCACCATGTTAGTCTGCATAATGGTTGTCTTGTGCATTCACTCTTTTCTTTTCTGTGGATGTTTTAGAACTCGGAATGTGTTGGTCTTTGTTGATCAATCTTTCTCGTTCATTGGTTTAAATGCATATTTTTCATGCCTTTTCCAGCAAGGGCTAGCCAATGTGCCAGTGGCTGCATTGGAAATATCACTTCATGTGAGTAGGCCCATGCACTGTTTAGCATAGGAGTAGGAGTAGTCTTTGCTTTTTTGCTTTTCTTTGCTTTATGGTTTGCATGTTTGTTTGCTTGCTTTATGGTTTGTTTGTTTTTTTGTTGGCTTGCTTGTTCGCTCTTGCTTTACTTCTGATTTTTTATTTTTGTTTTCCTTTCTTGCTTGTATCAGTAGGTTAGCCTCGCATGAAACCGTGTTTGGCTCTCGAGACAAGTCAGGAAAATCTAAGAGGACTTGTATAGATATCAACATCTGGTTATCTATTGTCCTATCTCTTATGAAGAGCTTGTTGTCTTCAGTCGATGATGCCTTGATGGAAAATACATTATGTTCAAAGTGAGTCTTGGTGAAAACACAACGCTTGCACTGTTAACTAGTATTTCCTACTCTAATTGGTTCTTTTAGGTTAGCCCTTGTCAACTCGGTCAAGTAGAGTAAGGTGAGGGGGAAACATTAACAAGTATGTCAGAGGTATATGTGACATAGTTCTCTGAAGGAAAAACCTCTTCTTCTCTCAATAAGTCGGGATCCCTCTTCTGCCTCTTAAATAAATAAGCGCTTATGCACAGTTCTTGAAAAAAAAATTAAAAATGAAAATACGAAAAAATTGAAAAAATGAATAAGGAAAAAGAAGAGAAGGCTTAATGTGTAGAGAGGTGATACAAGTAACTCCACTAGGGCACTGACTAGGCTCGCTAGTAGCGGAGTGATGCTTGTGTTCCTACGTGACTCCGTTGGGGTACTGTCCAGGCCTGCTGGCAGCGAAGCAACACCAGAGATGAAACTTAAACTTTGAAATTTATATTAATTATGCATCAATATACCCTTCATCCCCAATCGAAACAACTAAGTTGACTTGGCTTGGAATGTGTGATGACTAATCAAGAGAATGGTAGTGGCTACATCTTTCACACAAGCTAGTGCGAAAGCCATCGTGATCAAAGAATTGAACAATACTTCTGGAAGGGTTAGACTCGCTTTTCACAAAACAAGGTCCATACAAAGAGTTGGAGTTCTACCAGTGTGTCGCCAATTTTGTAGCAGCTACAACAACCCTCCAAAATTTTATATCACATGCAAATTTCGGAGCCTACCTTGGATCCTGCGATCGATCGTCCTTGGTCACTTGTTGGTAAGTTGATGATCTCAATCTTCCCCTCCTTGATCTTAAGAATTATTCATGATCTCATCTTCATCCAGCTTGTGTCATCTTTGGGCATAGGGATCATTGTTTGTCATACAAAGGAAATGTTGTTTTTATTCAATGGAATTGTGTATGTAGGAGTGGTTTTCATCACATAGAAATGTTTCACACTCACTTCACGCACTCTTGTCACGAAGGTTGTTGCATCAAGAAAAGTATGTCTTATGCATTATGGACAATCTACGTTGTGTCACTAAGTGTCAGTGTGCAAACATAATTGAGTCCTATCACTGTTCACATCTGTGTCATTGATCTCACGCTTAGCCATTTCCCAAGCAACCTAGCCTCATTCAGCTTCTCGAAACTTTTCACTTTTCTTCTACAACCATTAAGCTTCCTCCCTTGCCTGCTGAAACCCCGCAATGCGCAGAGACCTGAACATCCCTTGGAATCCAAAATTGCGCAGTGGTTTCCTCTAGTGTCCTTCTCCAGCCAGAACCCACTGTCAATAGAAATTGCATAGTATTGTCCCTCAATTTCTTAGTCTACCCTGCACCCAGAAACTTTGCAGTATTGCCTCTCAACTGCCTAGGCTGCACTGCACTAAGAAATTGCACAGAGGTGTCCCCTCAGGACCCCCTCAGGACCCCCATCCCGCAGTAATTTCCTATGCCTCAAAAATGTGCAATGTTGTCCAAGCTGCCCTGTCGGCCTTGCATTCACAAACTGTGCAAATGGGCCTCCCATGGCCTCATCCCGACAATAGTCACTTCCGCTGAAACTACGTTGGTCCATCGCTTAGTGACTACAAGAAAAGGTGACATGCTGAGATCACTCCCAAGGAGTCAAGGAGAAGGACCAAGAGACCAAGTAATGGAAAAAGATCACGAGCACATGCAAACTCCATCAGATGCATGATCATCTCAAGGGTAAGTATGGTAATTAAAGAACACCTTTCGAAGTACACCTCTTAGTTGATTTTGCAGGATTACTTGTCATTTTCATATCATCTTGTCCTTAGTAACATGAATGTGCACAAACACAAAAGTTTATTTCATGTGTTCCCTCTACATGTCTTGCTTCCTCTTTGCTTGTATGACCAACTGTCATCTTTGGCATGTTGATTGTTATGTCATTCTTGCGACCTTCTTCTGGTGATGTTGAAGGTTTGTGTTTGAGTTGTTTTCCCTATGTAAACATCTATCACACTCACACGTTATGTTGATATCATTAGCGCACAAGTATCGACATGGTTGTCTGAAGTGTCGCACTTGTCACTTTCACCATTAAACAATCTTGCAATCAGTCACACTGAGACATGTTGTCGTGTTGGTTTGAGGTATCTTTTCATCGAGTCATGTTGAGTTTGTGTTCGCAAGGTCATGTATTCATGAGTTCACTCACTTACACACTTAACCACTTTTCCAAAGATCTGTCGACTGGGCCACCCTCCATCAGTAGGACTTTTGCTAAGCTACTCTACACAGTCTCAGCCCTCAGTGACCAAGTACTATTGCCCAGAACTGCATAGAGCTTGAGGCTACCCCCCAAGTAGTCTGCATTGCGCAATCCTGGAATCGACTTGGCTTACTGTCACACAAAACAACACAAAAGTTTCCCAAGAAGCCATCTCAATCTGCGCTACCTACAAGCCAATCCATCAATCCTCCCACTGGTCAACTAGAGAGTTTGAATGGGTAGTGACACTGGGCTTCACTCCTCCCAAAAATTATGTAGAAGATGTCAGAATTCCTGCCTCCACTGATTGAATAAATTGCATAGACAAGAGGGACAAACATCGTTACCTGTCACTACACTATCTCTGAAGATTACGAAATTCTGTCAGTCAGTCCCCTTGCCAGCGGCCTTGTAGCTCCTCCTGAAAAGCGTGTAGTTTTCCTGGAATATCTACCAGCTTCCCAACACCCCGCTCAACCTAGAAACTGCGTAGACATGTTCAGCATGACTTCCTTCTAGTTTTGTGTAGTTTTTGCCAGCAAGCTCCTGCAGCTCGCTCCCTACCTCCCCTAAAAATATCCGCAGTTTTGACTGCTAGTATCCTCTATTGCCCGCACTGCCTTCCAGGGAAATTTTGCACAGTTCTACCTCTCAGCTATGCCATATCCCACAAAATGTCACTGCTATTCCGGACTACTCATCCCAACCGCCCAGTGACCTTAGTGAAATTTTTATTGACAGTGCCCCGGAGCTTTGCATCTCGGCCTGACATGTGCTATGTGTTGTTTAAGAGCCTTGTCCCCAGAAACGAAAGACAATGCATCATGGTAGACTAGGAGATTTTTGGATTCGATGTCATCTCATCATGAGTGATTGCAAAAATAGGTACATGGATGAGACATGGCATGACGACGAACGGGATGAACAAGAAGCACATGCTATAATACTTGCTTGTGGTTGGATGAACACACGAAGCATACCAAGTAGCCAGCGAAGGAGACACATGCGCATGCATGAACTATCAAGAAAACACCAAGACAATTGAAGACTTTGCACAGCCAACATGCTCATACTTGCAACATCATGTCGAGTTGTGTCATGAGTCGCCTCGGCCACATCACTATTTTGGTTCATAACTTTGTAATCAATGTAATGTAATGTGGAAGTCCAAGAGACCCACGGATGAAGTAAAAGAGTCATGTAAGTTGAACAGTCATGGAAGTCGAACAACCATGATGGAAGTCGAACAGTCACAAGGGTCAATTTCACCATTGGCTATATATACCCCTCATTTGTACATGCAAAGGAATTTTCACCTTGGCTCCTCCCACATAGCCTTGAGAGTCTGTAGTCTTTTCTTTGAGGAACGAGCAATGGCTCTAACACCCTGCTATCGAGGTTAGAGATGTAATGGTGTACGGATGTGTCTTAGAACTTTCACTTAATTCAGAAGCCTATCATTAGGATAGCACATTTTCAAACATGTATTGTATTCATTTGTAAGACTATTATTTGGATGCTTGTAATTCATGTTGCTTTAACATGTATTAAGATACTTGAACTATTTCAGTTGTTTTAGTACATATGTTGTTGGAAATGTGTTTTATCAATTGTTAATGTTGTCTCGCCCGTGTGGACTATTCCGCCGGACACTCGACAGATTCATTCTCGTAAACTTGTTATAACGACCGTTGCACTTGTGTGAACTATTACGTTGGGTGTTGTACATGCTATCTGTTCACCTTGTGTTTGTGACTGCCGCACCCGTGTGGACTACTCTACCAGAAGTTGCACATGTCCTATTGTGTTGTGTGTCTCTAACAGAGTTGGGACTATTCCCTTTCGACTTGAGACTCATTCTCACCCTCTCCCTCTGTAACGAAAGAACCTTGACATAAGAGGCACTAAGCACTCACCAGGCATGTGAACCTCTTTGTTCAAAGACTAAGTAAACCACTCTCATGTGCTGACAAGCAAGAGCTAAGGCATATCTTTAATATAATGGCAACGGGGCCATCGTACCAGATGGGAATCCTACACCAAACGGTGTGAGGTCTAGTTGGAACTTGATATCAGGGAGATCCCCTGAATGTTGGCGAGTCCAACACCGCTAACAAATTTTTTGGGGTTAATTAGGCTAATTCGAATTAGGATGGACTCATAAATATAGATGACTCTCATCATAAGAGATCATCATCATCACTTGGACCTTTTCTCTTGTGCAAGAATTTCACACTTTTCTCTTAGATGCTACTTGGATATTCTTTGATGCATTTCTATATATTTGGAAGCTAAATTTTCAATCTCACTTGGAGCTACATCTTTTTCTATGGTTGGATATACCTCTTATCATCTTGTATGTACATTTTTTTGAAAATTTCTCTTGGATAATGTCTAATGTGTGGAATTATTGCAACTAGTTAATTCTCTTGCTCCCTAATTTATTGAATATCATTGTAGAAGGTTACTTGGTTTTAAATTTCACATGTTACTCATTGTATGACAATAGATGAATGTTCCTAGTGGATGGTATTTTTTTCTTCTTCCATGAAAAGCCATAGATATTGAGTAGGTAATTAATAAAGAATGGTTGCTTCTTTAGCTTCCTTGAAGACATTTTTGGAAAAATATTGAATCATCATTAACTCCATAGCCCAAGGTTTAGGCACTAGTCAAAGAAAAATTGGTGATCAATCTTCCCTTCTCTCTATTTTCTTCTCTCGAAAAAATTTGGCCCCTTTTCCTAGATGACCATCTAGGGTAGCCAATAAAATTAATTAGAGAAGGATTTTTTATATTCCACTTGGATAGAAATCTTCCATAGTGTTTCCTCTTGGGGACCTCAAATTTTGGTGGAATTATCATGGTTAAATATCTGTAAATCCTTATGCCCTAAGTATGCCCTAGAAGGGAAAACTAGTTATTTTTCCTTAGATAAGGTGGTATTCTTAAGGGTCATATGAACCTAGAATTCAATGGAATAAATCCCTTTCTTAGGTCTTACCTTGACCTATTGAATACCATGGACGAATTTCTTCCCATGTATATCATAAAACCCTACTTCTAGCATAAGCCTTAAATTAGGTCTCTCAAGGAAAGTGAAATCCTATTTAAATTGTCCAATCATCTTGCAAACATGCTTAAGAGGTTCTATGTCATATTGGAAATATTGATATTAGGCATACTCATCATCACTGACTATTTCAAACCCTAAGTCTAGATTTTCCTCCTAGATCTTTCTTGGAGAGTCTTTAGCTTCTTTCAAGCATTGATCCCTAGTTGAGTCTCTCCTTGAATGGGCCTTCTCAAAATCACTCCATACATAGTCATTGGCACAACCATTATAAATAATTTCATCATATTGGGACTCCTCCCATCGGTGAAAGTATGTAAAGAGAAAGGGACATTGACTGAGTCGACAATGGGTCTGTGTCCCATTATTGTGATTTGGTCTAGTTGTTGTCCCATAAGTTCCCCTATTAGTGCCCTGCTAGATTGTGTGGCAACATGCCATAACCCCGGGAATTTGTGAATCAGTATACGATATTATATGTATTGTATTTTTTCTCTGATCTTGTTCGAAATTATTTCATATGTTGGGACAGTGGATGCTCTTGGAATGCATGTACTTTTTTTCGGTATTGCCACATGAGTTTCATTGTTGTTTGTAGGATTTACACCTCCATTCTACAACAAAGAGTTGTTTGATGAATTGTTGCAAGTATCTTGGCTCGAGAATGAACCTAGAATGGTATCTCTGGGTCTCTAAAAATATCCACTTTTGTTATCTATTTCTATTGGGTCACAATAGTAGGGGTAAAACCCCCCCTCCTCCTCCTCTTGCAAGGGCCATTACAATCCCTAGCGCACTTCCTAATATTCAAAAGACACATCACAGATTATTAGTTATTTTGATCAAATAATTATTATGGAAATGCACTCTTTGTTTAAAGTGAGTGTGTGTGTGTGTGAATGATTTAAACATATATTAATTTCAAAAAACATGTAACAAGATTCTTAACCAAGGAGATTCACCCTGAGTGCCCATTTTACCATGGGGATCCTTAACCTATAAATAGGATTTGTTAGGATACCATTGGCCAATACCATATCATATCATCACCACATGCCCAAAAGGCCATAACTCATTTCAAAGAAAATATTTTTTATACATTTTATTTTATTTTAATTTGATAACATTTTTTTAATTAAATTGAAAAAAAAAAGGCATAACTACCTTTGAGATAAATCTCGACCCTCTATCCATGACTACTACTAAAATTATTATGTGGCTATTCCATAAAGGTTGAATGCCTACCATTCACTTATTAATTTTTGTAATTAAATTAAAATCAAGGAAGTTCAATTCCAAAATAGACACACCTATTAGCGTCGCTAACTCTAAAAAGACATGGGATGAAAATAAGGAGCCTTAATGTGTTTCATAAACACTACAAATAATGTTTTTTTTTTATTTTTTATTTTTTTTAAATTTGGATGTCAAGGACAGGGATTGGAAGTTTCTACTAAGACACAGTTTGAGACAAAAATATGCTTTTGAGAACAATGATATTATG
The DNA here is from genome assembly GCA_031772625.1 of Pinus tabuliformis. Classification (NCBI taxonomy): domain Eukaryota; kingdom Viridiplantae; phylum Streptophyta; class Pinopsida; order Pinales; family Pinaceae; genus Pinus; species Pinus tabuliformis. The sequence continues at coordinate 1,197,483,009 of CM062818.1, forward strand.
CCAAGCAAGGAAGACAATAAGGGTGATGGCAATAAAGAGTGATGTGTACATGTTTTATTTCAACATTCAAGTTGTGGATATGTCAGTTTATTATGGCTTTATATAATTTACTAATTGCGTATGCTATTTTAATTATCACAGTTTTAGCTTTTTTGCACTTATTTAGTGATAATTATTTAGAAAATAGTGGGCCTAAATCATCATGGCAGAGAATAAAATATAATTAGTGGTGATCTCACAAAGGTCCATACTTAATCAATACCTTTATGCATTATTAATTCTCACAAAGATTTAATACTTCCACAAAATTAATACCACACTGAAACCATTTTTCCTTCCTTTTAGATGTTGGATCTAGAAAAATTAATAACCATTCACAACCATCATCTTGAAAAAAGAAAAAAGAAAATGTAACTTGAAACTCTTTAATGAATCATGAACCATTTTTAATTTTAATATTTCCATGTTGTCTCTTTTTCTAAGATTAATGTTAACAATTATTATTGTCAAAGATATCACTTTAATTAAGGGTGGAAGGAGTGAAGTGGTTATCCTTCGCCCTGATGAAAAGATAGAATTAACCTTCTCTTGGGAGTTTGGGAAGAGATCAAACAATCAGTGAGAATCTTATGATTTATGTTAGGGATTGATATTACAAAATGAGAAAGGGATCTAAAGATTAAATATTTTTGGAGACTCTCAAATAGTCATTTAGAGTTTAATGAAGAAATCACCTCCAAAAAACCTACACGTGAAGGCTATTATCAAAAAAGTATTGGGGTTTCTATCAAGATCTGAAAAACATGAAATATATCACATTATTAGGAAGCATAATCACCTATCTTCGTTAGCTAATGAGGGATTTACTTTATCGCTTTAATAGTATAACATGTATTATCCCATGAATAATGAAAATATTATAAAGGGGAATGGTACCCAAATTGGAGAGTGCCACTCTCTCCTTGTGCTACATGCAGAGCAAAAACCTTTTAAGACTGAGGAAAGTGGACCAAGAAGACTCTTGCTCCTAGTCGAGTACATAGACATAATGAGAAAAAGTGATTTGATTGATTCGTGAAGGATGTACATGTTGAAAAACATAACTAGTAGCAATCTTCATAATGTAATAAAATACAATTGTTATCATTAATATATTTATTATATTCATCATTATTATATTTTTGGTCAAAATCATGTTATTCATGCTTATGGAGCCAATTGAGTCAAATAGGATTTATTAAAAGTCAAAATAAAATGTATTTGACTCAAGTCCCATTTGGACTTTTTGCAAAGAAAAGAAAATTAATTTTATCTGAGTCAAAAATTCAACACAAGACCAAGTTAGCCCTCCTTGGACAAGTCGTCCTAAGAGGTAGCTATTCAATGCTCTTGGACAACTATGTATACAAGTCAACTCAACCTCTTCTTAGCTCATGCATTTACTCATTCATCACATCAATATTTGTGTCAAAGACAACAAGAAAAGGAGTCAAAGTCAAAGGAGAGAGAGAAGTCAAAGGAAAGATCAAAATTAGGTTTTCTAGCTTGTTTCTCCTCACACATGCAAAATTTTTGGGGAAACTCTACAAAATTTATAGGTCCAAAAGATTTCCTTCACTATAGGTCCAAACATTTTATGATTTGACTGGATTTCAAAAGGTTTGACTAGTGTTGACTTTTGTTGACTTTGACATGGTTAAAGGATACTTAGAGGAGGGTTGAATTGGATCTTTGTGGAAACCTTGCTCTTGTTCTTGGGTCATCTATATCTCATTTTGATCTAATTCCACAAGAAAATGAACTTTTTGGGTTTCCCACTTATGGGGTTTTACCTTGGCTTAGAGCCTAATTTTTGGTGTTCTTTGTCTCTTTGTGATATTTATGCTTTGAAGTTTTGCATAATTGCTTGATGAAGAGAACATAAATTAATAATAAGACAACTAAAATTCACAAGTAATTATCAAGAAGGAGGAATCAAGCCTTAATTTATCCAACACTTGGTTTCTCAATAATAGAGGAGAATATACATCTAAAGAACGTGTGGCCTTTTGCAAGGAAGTTGGGATTAAGAGGGAGCTAATAGTCTCTTACAATCTTCAACATAATGGTTTTTTTGAAGCAAGAAATCGATATATTGAAGAATGTGTAAGAGCCATGCTACATGACCAAGACCTTCACAAGTTCCTACGGGGAGAAGCCTTTATGACAACAACCTACATTCAAAATAAAAATCATGGAATTCTAGACAACATGACCCCAAAAAAATAATTTACTGAAAAAAATCATAACGTGGATCACCTCGGAATTTTTGGATGTCTCGTTTACATTCATATTCCCAAGGACAAAAGGAATAAATTGGACCCTGAAACTTTTAAATGAATCTTTTTTGGCTATAACATTTCATCCAAATCATACAGAACCTACATGAAGGAATAATGACGTATTGAAGTAAGTAGAGATTTCACATTCGATGAAAGTATCGCATACAAGAATTCCAAGGATATCCCCATTGACTCTGATGAAGAAGAAGGACTCATCCTTCCCAATGAAGAAAATCCAGAACAAGAAAATCCTCCTGAACCTACAATTGATCATCATGAAGAACGAGAAGGACCAAGCGAACCTGTACAACCTGTCATCATTCCAGAGACTCAAAAAATACCAACTTGGTTAAGATCAACTCTACAAGAAATTGAAGGACATGCAACATCAAAAGGAACATTCACAGAAAGTAAGAGACCTAGGAGATATTCAGGTTATGCAACGTACATGACCAAACTCATTGAAGAAAAACCTACCTCTTACGAAAAGGTAGCTAAACATCAATTATGGAAGAATGCAATGTTAGAAGAATACCAATTAATAATGAATAATGATTTTTGGGAAATTATCCCTAGACCTATGGAAAAATCAATTGTGACTTCCAAGTGGGTGTATAAAATCAAGCATGCAACTGATGGGAGTATTGAAAAATATAAGGCAAGATTTGTGGCAAGAAGGAATTGATTATGAAGAAACTTTTTCTCCTACAACCAGTTACACAACTATTATATCTCTCATCTCTATTGCAACTACTATGGGTTGGAACATACATCAAATGGATGTAAAGACAACTTTTCTGAATGGGACAATTCATGAAGAAGTCTACATTGAGCAACCTCAATAATTTGAAGTTTATGGAAAATAAACTAATGTTTACGATAGATTTTTCGGCGTAAATTACATGGTATTTCATTTTTCGACGCATTTCGCACCAACCAGTGTGGTTCATCGTCAGGACAAGTTGAATGAACATATCTCACTTTTCATATTAAATAGATAGAGCAGAACATCCAACGGCTATATTTCATGACCAGGTAACGGCTAGATTTGACCAGTAAACAGTTAGTTTGGACTGGATTAGGGGTAAAACCTTTATTTAATTAAATAAGTTCATTCTGTTAGTTATATTCTTATTAAAATCAAGGTAAATGGACCATTTTATAAACTTATAATTATAAATATATATTAAAATAAATAAATTATAAAATAAATTAATTTAAATTAATAATTAGTTATCAAAGTTATAAATATTAGAGTAATATATAAATAGTTAGCTATATTTTTAGTAAAATATAGGTTAAAGAGACCGCTTCATCCACTTATATTTATAAATATATATTAAAATAAATTAATTTTAAATTAACAGTTATTTATAAAAGTTATTAAACATATAAATATTAGAGTAATTTAAGGGTTAGAAAGAATATTTTAATATTTAAAATTAATTAATAGTTTATTTAAGGGTTAAAATTAGTATATTATCATAGATTATTTTCCTTATGTTATTAGAATAAAACTAATAGCATAAATTAAGTGCTATTACAATACCTCCAACTATATCAACCACACCTTAAAGAACAAAGGTCACAAGAAATGGGAAACAAGGGGAATTTACTTAAAAGACAACAAGAAAAAGATATACCTAGGGAGGGGAAGAAAGGAAGAAAATGACTAGGAGGAGAGGGCTGGGACCTAGCAACTACTGATCTTCCAGCCATCCACTCTATTGAGATTGTTTGGCCTTTTTTCAATCTCAAGGGCTTCCCTAAATTTCCAATGATGGAATTGTGACACTATAACAATAACACTAGCCTCCTCGATACAAACATGATGATTGGTTTTCTCCACATGTTCTGCTAAAGCAGAAGAGTTGGTTCTCCTATGCTTAAGGTCAGTTGCATGCTCACTAATCCTTTGATTAATGGAGCTACCAGTTTCACCAATATATGGGGTCCCACATGAACAAGGAATAATGTATACCCCTTTCATGTCCTTAGGGTCTACAGGATCCTTCACTAATCCGAGGGACCTACGAATGGTGTTACGAGGTCTGAAGGTCGAGGGGACATTATGCTTCTTAAGGATCCTCGCAATCCTATTCGTGGTCCCCTGAATAAACTGATGTTTTCAAGTTAAATAAGGCTATATATCAATTGAAACAAGCCCCTAGAGCTTGGTATGTCAGAATGTATGCTTATTGTATTAAGACTTGGTTTTGTCAAAAATACCGCAAGTCCAAATCTCTACATCAAGGTGATTAATAATGAGCCTGTGATCATATTACTTTATGTGCATGACTTATTGATAACAGGTGTGGAGAATTGTATTCATCAATGCAAGAAGGAACTAGCAATTGAGTTTGATATGAAAGATCCTAGACTAATGCACTATTACCTAGGAATTGAAGTTTGGAATAAAAACAACGAGATCTATCTTGTTCAAGGAAAATATGTGATCAAGATCCTACAAATTTTGGAATGATGGATAATAAACCCATGACTATATCTATGATCACCAATTTGAAGAAGCTGAGGATTTCAGACTCAATTTTTCTTGATCCAACATCTTACTAACAACTGATTAGTTCTCTGATGTACCTCATGAACATCTGACCAGATATGTGTTTTGAATTTAATACTCTTAGCCAGTTTCATATGGAGCCTAGACATGAGCATTGGATTACAACTAAACACATATTAAGATATCTCTGTGGGACCATTCATCATTGCTTGAGATACATTACAGGTAATGAGATTTAGTTATTGGGCTACACAAATTCAGATTGGGCAGGAAGTGATGTAGACGGAAAAAGTACTACATGTGGTTGTTTTTGTTTGGGATCCATTATGGTTTCACGTATGAGAAAAAAAAGAGACTCAGTTGAATTTGGTAATGTTGAAGCTAAATATATAGAAACTAGTAAAGTTAGTCGAGAAGTAGTTTGGCTCTGTAGGTTGTTTGCAGATTTGTTTGAAGGACCCTTGGACTCTACCATCATATGTTGTGACAACTAGAGATGCATAGAGCTGACAGAGGGTCTGGTTTTCCATTCAAGGATGAATCACATTAGCATCAAATATCACTACATTCAAAGCTTGGTATAGGATGGGGTCATGAAGCTATAATACCTCTCCACTGACAAAGAGGTAGCAAATATATTAACGAAGTCTCTTCCTAATAAGAAGCTTGAGTATTTGCGAGAAAATATTGGGCTTGTGGATATCTCCTCCCTAGTTGAAATGAAGTGAGGGTGGACACATTATTCTCTATGTGTCATGTACTATGGCCATGACTAATAGCCGTAAGCCTATTAAAGGCACTAGTAAGGAGAATGGTGGATTGGATAAGCATCTGGGACTAATATTCTTTGAGGATTTGTACTTTGACCAGGACTAGTTGTTGTAAGCCAAGTACATTAATCCAAGATAAGAATAGTCCTAAGGACATATGTTTCCTGGTGTCAAATATTATGACAATGGATTAGGAAATTGTCGTGTGAGGACATACCTAGTGAACACCCAGGTGGGGTATGTGCCTAGAGAGGTGGTAGTGCCCAAATTTATGCCTCTTAGCATTATGTTATGATCTAGTGGAGAGATGGATCTTGTTAGTCAATTCCTTGCTATTTTGACAATGTTGTCTATGATCATGTAAATCATCATTGATGCTTATCAATTCAAATCCTTTCTTATTTGAATATTTCAACTTGAGAGTATCATGTTGTGTCATTATGAATACCTCCCTAGTTAAGATAGAGTGTTGAAAAATGTAACTAGTGTCGGTATTCATAATGTAATAAAATATAATTTTTATTACTGATATATTTATTATATTCATGATTATTTCTTTTTGTCAAATGTATGTTCTTCATGCTTATAGAGTCAATTGAGTCAAAAAGGATTTATGAGGAGTAAAAAAAAATGTATTTAAGTCAAGTCCCATTTCGACCTTTTGTAAAGAAAAGAAAAATAATTTATTTTGAGTCAAAAAGTCAACACAAGACCAAGTCAACCCTCCTTGGATAAGTCAGCCTAAGAGGTAGTTATTCGACCCTCCTCGACAACTATATATAAAAATAAACTCTACCTCTTGGTAGCTCATCCATTCACTCATTCATCACATTGATTCTTGTGCCAAAGACAAGAAGAAAAGGAGATGAAGTAAAAGGAGAGAGAAAGAAGTCAAAGGAGAGAGAAAATTTGGGTTTTCTAGTTTGTTTCTCCTCACACGTGAAAATTTTATGGGGCAAATTTACGAAAACTATAGGTATGAAATTTTACCTTCATTACAAGTCTGAAATTTTTGCAATTTGATAAGATTTCAAAAGGTTTAACTAACATTGACTTTCGTTGACTTTGACTTGGTTGGAGTACACTTGGAGGAGGGTTGACTTGGATCTTTGTGGAATTATTGGTCTTGGTCTTAGGTCTTGTATATCTCATTTTGATATGGTTCTATACGAAAAGGGATTTTTTGGGTTTTCCCCCTTGTCGGGTTTTGCCCCGGGTTGGAGCCTAATTTCTGGTCTTCTTTGTCTCTTTCTAACCTTTATGCTTTGAATTTTTGTATAAGTTCTTAATTAAGAGAACATAAAGGAATAAGAATAAAACTAACATTCGCAAGTAATTATCAATAAAGAGGAATCAAGCCTTAATCTATCCAACACTTGGTTTCTCAATGTTGGCCGAGGTGAATGCTTGTATGAGGTTGCTCATGGTCCGACATACTTGACATTATTTTGCAGGAGAGGGTGATCAGTTTTTAAAGTGGAGATGTGTGGTTTTTGATTGATCCCAATTTTCGAATACCACCAAATTGGCAGAAACAAGAAGGGGCTTACAAGAGCTAGTGGTTGTCTATAAGGAACTTTATGAACAATGGTTTTTTCCATTTTTACAAAAAATTTGATATATATCTAATAAGTTTGGGTGGAAAGAGAACCCACTGACCTCAAAAACCAAGGCACAACAAATTAAATCCAATTTGACATCTTTTCTCCACCCTTGGTCATAAATATGAGATCTAGGTTGGCGCAAAGGGGCTAACAAAATTATGAGAGAGCTTCGGGCTTCAATTAACCTTTCTAGGTCCAATGAAGTATATTCCATTATATATGTTTGTTGTCATTGGTCATGGAGTATAGGATATATGTGGGAAGGAGGATATTGGAGTTGAAGGGGGATAATATCAATTGCGTTGATTTTTGGGACAACTGGGGACTCTACCTTGCCCTAGGGGTACAATGGCCCCTGGAAAACGGAATCTCTATTTCCTTATCTCTATTGAAATCATCTTCAATCCTATACAATTGGTTTCAAAGTGTTTTGAAAATTGAGAGGAACAATAAGAAAGTCTATTTGGGTTTTATATTAAGAATGGCTAAATTAGTAAGTGAAGAAAGCTCGCACATACTAGATCAAATCAACCAACTTCAAGATAAAATTCTCATATTACAACTGAAGCATAAGAAAATTGTGTCAAGCATCACAAATTAATGGGAATATATGTGGAACAAAAAAGTATCATTCATAGAAATGAGGATGATATAAACAAATTACACCAACAAATTGAAAACCTTCAGTGATTAGTGGATTGAGAACCAATTGAACTATCCTTCTCCTGTAGTGAGAAACCTATAATAGCTCATATAATACAACTATATTTCAATGTCAACAACCCTCCTCAATAGCAATAAACCAATAGAGAACAAGGTTCCTCCCATTAGCATTATGATCTTTTCTAAATGTTGTTTAATTTTGCATGTTTTTTGTACATACATGTGTATAGATATAGTAGAAAAGTTAGCAAAAAACTTTAAAATTTTGGGATAGTAGGGCCTTTTTTTCTTTAACATAAAATGAGAATATGTATTTATATTAAAGTCAATGAGAAGAACACTTGGTTGAGTACATTATACAAAAACATATTAGTAGTGGTGTCCTACATAATCTAGTGAGACATGTCACAGTGTATCCTCGGGCATTTTCAAAAGTTAAGAAACAATTTTTCTAGACATGCTATACAACATTCCATATTGTTCCATTTATACATATGCTAGTACCAGTCCACCAAAAAACAAAACTTGTTGCACATGTCAAAATACTAAATTAACCATTTGGGGGTATCACCCCGTCGTTGACATTTTCACCATTTATTGCCTCATTATATTTGTTCCTTTTTAATAGAATCTCCTCTAGCTATGATATGATAAAATATAGCTCATCCTCCATTCATTGAGTTTTTATTTGAAGGTGTTACATGTTCTCCAATATATGAAATAGTTCCTGATGCATGGTTCTTAAAATATAATCACACCATCTATTGTTCCCACTATGATCCATAATAGTCTGCACCACAATTGTTGGGATGAGATGCTAGCCTCAATGCAGTGGTAACTAAAATCCTCTAGCACCACAAGAAAAGAGAGTGTTATACAAAGGCTAGACCCAAAAACCACCCCAAACACACCGAATATTAAAGAGAACCAGAATAACAAATTGGAAATAGGGCTTTAGAGCACCCTATCCAAATCTCCACCTTAAGAGTCATTGAAACCCAGGAAAAGTTAAGATTTATTTATGGCCTAAAACCTCCAATCTATAGTTAGAAGGATCATGAAATTAACCTTTGATAGAGGATCATAATACTAGTGCATGTAAGGTTTAGGAAAATAAGATAAATGATCATATAAATCTAGCGAACCCACCTCACCTCAAAGTCTTGAGGTTCTAGTGTATAGTCCAAATCCACCAACATAACCCAAGCCAAAACCTTCATGGACAGATAATCGAGAGGCTATATTTCCCAAAATGCACTAACATATACAACGATTGAAGGGCTAGGAGAGGCAGACGCATGCCACCACTAATGGTGCCTAACTTCCTAAGCACCTAGGACGAAAACACCACCCCCGCCCCCCCACTTCACAAAAAAGATAAAAATTAAGCACATAGCCCCACCCCCTGAGGCTAATTGAGGTAACAATGGAGAGGCCACACCTTCCTCAAATCCAAGAAAAGGAACATCCACAGAAAATAAGCTTGCAAACGAGGGCATCCATAATTCTTAAAAAGCCAACCATGCACAGATAACATGGATGGAAACACCAAATACAAATAAAAATGGGGACTTGAACCTATACTCATAAAAATCAAGAAGAAATGGAATGAAGCCATAAAATCCACTTACCTTAGTTTCCTATCCCATTTCTTGGGCCTTCCCCCTATCCTTCGGCTGGAACACCCAGCATTCCTAACAGCCCAATGTAACCCCTATTCGATTTACTGCAAACAATTCAATACCCTATCCTCTTCCCATCATTGGCTTACATTCCAAGTGCTCCAAGAAGGGGCTTCCTATACTACACCATGCAATCAATATTGATCATGGCCACATACTCTAGATCTCCTATGAGAGGCCAAATCTAGCTACAACCACAACACACCATATTGGTGTAAACCATTAACATGCATTCTCTTTGAAATATCCCATGCCTGCCAATTCATGCCCACTCCTTCACGTGATGAGAGACTTGATTCCACCATAATCATATTGTCTTAAATATCATTCAACCTCCTCGTAACATAATGTCTAAGTGCCCGGAAACTTCAACACCATGCCAATGAGACTGCCACATCTAAACAAGGGCAAAGTTGTCCTCTTAACCTGTGCACTCCCATTTGAAGGATGTCACATAATTAATATATAATTTTATTATGGGAGGGGGTCATACCCCCATTTCCCCCTCCAAAATAATTCTCTAGTTTTTAATTTTACTCCTTGATTGGCCATAAAATCGGCCTTGGAATTGTTTCCTCTAAAAACCTAGAAACATTTCCTCCTTGGGATAGAATGGTACCAATGGTAAATTCGCTTGAAAAATTGATGAAGTTTCATATCTGTAGGGAGTTCTAGAGTAAATATGGTGAATTATATTAGCAATATCCTATTACAATTGTCTCGCTCACTCCAATGCCAACAATCAACTTTGACCCTTGAAAGAGGAAATATGCTTTTGTCAGTTTATTAGAGGCATACCCAAGCCCCAGACATACCTCTATTTTTCATATTCTCGGGGTGAAAAATCACCCACCCCCCCTGTTGGCTCCCGAGAGTCACACTACGATTCTTTGTAATGTAGAGCTTGGGAACATATAAATGGTTTCTATCTGTTGTTTGATTAATGGAAATATTCAAATCCATATCTCAGTTGTGATCATCCTACCTTCGGGAAATATTACAAGTGTTTGATGCTCTCGTGGTGTTGGTTTACTTTCCCTCTTGACACGCGGTTCTTAAAGTAATATGATATTACAACAAATAGATGAATTGTACATTAATTGGTTTCTAAAAATTAATTAGGTGTATGACTGTGAAATTCAGACTTGAAATATCAATTATAAAACAATTCCATTACACATTCAAGATACATGCACTTTGTTTTCCCCTTTATAGGTCACAAGAAAGAAATAACATGTCGAATTCTATCACATCCATAGAGTCAAATTCTTATGTAGATCAATGTTTAGCTTCCATTTAATGGTTCTTGCACAATTCGAAACTATAAATGACCTAGAAATGGTTCTTGCACAATTCGACTTTTATTGTGTTCTACATGACCACGTGGTATGGCGCAATTTAAATTTTTCAAATTTGTGTTGAATTAGTTTTAAAGTAGCTGTTAATTAGAGATAAGTTGGGATCAAGGCTTGGGAAAAACACCATTACATTAAGTCTTTTGTTGGACTGCATTTCCACTTATTTTGAGCAGTAGCATGCATAACCCTTGGGTTTGACATAAAAGTTTGAAAAATAAAATATGGATGAGAATGAAGCATCAAACTTTACCAAATTTAAAGGGGAATTCAATAATTCCTTTAAACCCAATAAACCATGGTGGATGGCTGAGCAATTAGGAATTTAGCCATTAGAAACACATAATTCTGAAATTTACCATGTCTTTTAAAACCCTTGCAAGAAATATCAAGAAAGCTAAGATACTCTTCAAACTATCTTGATAGATCTTGCAAAACTAAAACAAACCATCATATTGATGCCAAAATTCATTTTATCATGAATCATTAAACAATTCTACATAATTAGCACAACAAATCATGTTCATTACTCAAAATGCCATGAAAATTGCATAAACTTGTCTTTCATTAGTAGTAAACTTCAAAATAAAGGTGACATGGAAACATACATGATGAGAGAAATAGACAACCCAAGAGTTACTTCAGAATTCTTCCCCAAAATTACTTCAATACCTCCCAACAATTCACCAAAATATTTGGCAGAGTTTCCCCTACAACCAAGATTTCCCCCCCTTTACATTTCAAAATGAGGCCTATATATAGGCACTCCAAGAGCTTGCCCCTACTCTAAACCACTAGTGGTATATGGAAAACCACTAAAGTTTGTTACAAAATTTCCAACTGTATTGTAAGTAACTTCTTCTAGAATTTTCTTTGAAAATATGTTAGTTGTGGAGTGGGCCCCTTTGGATTTGTCTTTAATAGCATCTCTCTCTCCTAGCTGGGTGTGGCCTTCTCTCTTTACTCTTGGGTGTTGATTGTGTTGGGTCACTACATCGAATTGGGTGCCCCAAGATGACTGAAAGCATCACCTTTCTTTCTTGTTGACATAGAAGTTTCCCTCGGTCTTCTTGTTGCATTTGTATGTACAGCCAATATATATACCTCCCACATATTATCCCACTCTTCTTTTTTTGGCATGTCACCCATCCATGCTTCAGTAATTGCCATCTCTTGGTCTTAATAGGTTCATAGTTGACTTATCCCTATCCCTTGAAAAGTTTCTTCAACATGAACAAGGGTTTGAAGTGTTGCTTGTAAATACTTGTTGTATCCTCTTATTACGAGGTCTACCCCCCATCTTTAGCATTGTTTTGACCATCCTCAGCGTGACGTAGCCTGTCCAGGATAAAATCCTTTGGAAACAAATTTCCCTGATCATTAAAGAATGATGGTAAACCCCTTTTATGCAATTATTCACATCTCCCTTTAAAATTCTCCACCTCTTAAGCCATGCTACCAAGTTTCTCTTCTTTCTCCGCCATCATTATGTGTTTCCTCTCCATTGGGGTTGCTTTAGCGACCAAGGAGGAGAAGTCAAAGTTTGTCTTCCTAACTTCTTCTTTGCTCATGCAATTTAAGAAATTGGCTATTACTTTTATTTTACACAAGGTGTCCCCACTTGTGCTTTGAACATCTCTACTTCTTTATGAGTCGTCTTAATCATTTTGATATTTTCCTACGCCAGTTCTAATTTTTCCCAATGCTTGCCTATTAGCTTAATAATTTTCTCCTAAGTCATTTCTTTGGCCCTTTTGAAAGAGATCTTTCTAGCATTATCCTTTACCTGTAGGTAAGAATGAACTTCCAAAGTCCCCATGCATTCTTTCGCCCAATTTAGCTTTGCTTCTATTTTCCTCAAACTTTGCATCAACTCTAGAGGCGAGGGTTGGGTCCCTTCGAATTCCGCATACACAGTCAGCATATCCATTTGTTCAATTGAGCTTTGACAAAGTTTCCCAAGCTCAAGGGGTGATAAATGAGGTATCCTAGCTCCAATACTGACATTGAAACAATGAGCAGTCTCACCTTTTCCTTTAGAATTTGCATGATCCTCGTTGAGAGTAAAAGGATCCATTGTATGAATTAGTCCCAAAATCTTAGAGGAAAGAAGTGAAGTGCCACGTATAAACTCTGTTAAAATTGGTAACCAGGGCAAAACTTCATGTAGGTCATCTTATTCATGGCTAATAATATTTTTATTAGATTCCTCTCGTCGAGAGGTGTAGGATTGATATAAAGATCATCCAATTCCGATAAGTATTCATGGAGATATGAATTTATTTTGATTATGGAATTATTATCAAGCCGACCTACAACTCATGTAGGCTCAGAAGCCCAACAGTCGCATCTATTCACCCACCAACGTTGTGTATAAATATAAGAGGACTTTTCCTCATTTGGACTCACTCATCTCATCACATCTCTCTCTCTCTCTCTACTGCGCAGATATGAGTCTCTTCTCTACTGCGCTGAAATGGGTCTCTCTCTCTCACACATGTGAAGCCGGAAGCTGTTGAATTTGAAGCTGCAACTGCAGAAGTAAAGATTGACTTGCGTGGCCTAGAAGATCTCCTCTTTGGAACTGCGTTTTAGGTTCATCTGAACCTCCTTTGAAAGCTGCAACTTTTAGTGGTGGAATGAATTCAATCCGAGGAACGGTTTGCAAGATATCGACTGCCCTAGTTTGAAGCCGGAAACGGCTGAAACTGAAGCTGCAACTACAGAAGTAAAGATTGACTTGCGTGGCCTAGAATATCTCCTCTTTGGAACTGCGTTGTAGGTTCATCTGAACCTCCTTTGAAAGCCGCAACTTTTGGTGGTGGAATGAAGTCAATCCGACTGTCGGTTTGTGAGATATGGTCTGCCCTAGTTTGATAATGAAGCCGCTAATGCTGATGCTGCTGATCTAGGGTTTGCTACTGCTGATATGAATCAGATTTATTGTACTATTTCTCTCTGCTGAATTATTGAAGATAAAAGAAGATTTGATCAAAGGGTTTCCCCACACATTGTGGGGTTTGTCCCTGGCTAGCCGCCACATCTTGTGTCTCTTGTCTTGGCTTGTTTTCTGTCGATTGTTTAATGTTCTATCTGCACTTTACTTTATGTACATGTGATTTCTAATCGGTGGAATATAATAAGAAAAGGAAGTAAACTGTTATAAGCATAGAACATACCATAACTTAACATGGTATCAGAGCTGAGGTGAAGACAAAGCCCGAGCAAGAGCAAGAGAAATCATTGAAGAGAAGATTGGCAAGGCCATCCTAAAAGAACTATGGGGTCCTCAACACTCTTTCCTGCTGAAGACAAGCTCCGTGAGAAAGCTCACTATCACGGATGGAAGATGTCTATCGATCTAACCCTTGAAGATCAAGGAGTGCTGGACCATGTAAGAGGCAATATTGTTGAGCCTTCATCAAATGCATCTACTGCTGCCTGGAACAAATGGAAAAATGGAGAAGTCAAAACAAAGAAGATCATCTGGGACTCTATCGACAAGCGCTTGGTGGCCTACATCTCTGATCTAGACACCTCCAAGGAAATCTATGACAGACTGGTGAGTTTATTTAAAGTTAATGATGCAAATCAAGTTTTGTTTCTTAGAAATAAGTTGAGGGAAATCAAGAAGGGTAAAGATGAAAGTATGCAAGCATACTTCTTAAGAATCACCGAGATCAAGAACGATCTCCTATCTATTGGGGAAACCATTACTGACAGAGAAATGGCACTCACAACTCTCGGAGGATTACCATATGAATGGTATGCGTTCAGGACTACTCTTCTGAACAATAATGTAATTCCTAGTTTCGAGGAATTAATGGCTAGATGCATTCAAGAAAAAACAAGGGTAGAAGAGAAGGAAATGCCCTTGCCTAAAGGTCCTCTTGCTGTGCTTTCTTCACATGCTAAGAAAAGAAATAATTCTAGGTCTAAATCGAAAAGAAAGGCTGGATTTAAGGGTGGAAGAAAAGGACGATGTTTCATTTGCAATAAAGCAGGTCACTATGCAAGGGAATGCCCTGATAGAAAGGACTCTCACCGTGACGATGATCAAAATCCCTCTCATGGTAATTGAAGGAATGGAAAATTCAACAACAAAGGAAAAAGGAATGCGGGAAATCAAGGAAGAGGGCAACCATTCAAGAAGGCTAGAAATTCCAGGTATGAATCTAACACTGTTGACGATAAGCAGGCTGAATATTATCTACCAGCTGCCCTATCTACCTCCGCTCCTTCAGACTCAATGGGAATTTGGCTCATTGATAGTGGTGCCTCAAGACACTTCACTGGTTACAAAGAAGTACTCTATAATTTGGTAGAGAAAGAAACTAACCTGGAAATTGTCCTTGGAGATGACATGAAATACCCAGTGAAAGGTGTAGGCAATGTTTCTGAATCAAGGTAATACTATTCACTTACAAGATGTATTATATGTACCTGATCTCAAAAAGAACCTGGTATCCATCTCGGAAATGGAAGACAAAGGCTACAAGGTAACCTTCAGCAATGGCAAGGTACGTATATGGAAAAATAATGTTAAAGATGCCTTTACTCTTGGGTTTCATGTTGATTCATTATATCAGGTCGATGGAAGTCCACTAGGTGTCATATCTGATGACACATCTCTTCAGTCCAAACTTTGGCATTGGAGGTTTTCCCCCCTTCATTACAAATCTCTACCCGATGTAAGACAGATGGTAACAGGGATGCCTGAATTCCAAGTAGAGAAAGAAGGTGTATGTCCGGGATGTGCCGAAGGAAAGCTCAAAAGGGGCCCATTCCCCTCAAGCCAAAGCAAGACCTCTGATATATTACAATTGGTTTACTTAGGCATACCTGAGGTTGGCATTAAGAGGGAGACTTCTACACCACATACTCCTGAGCAGAATGGTGTGGTGGGAAGGAAGAACCACACGATGATGGAAGCTGTCCGGGTCATGCTACATGATCTAAGACTTCTGAAGTTTCTATGGGCTGAAGCTGCAAACACTGCCGTATATGTACAAAATCAATGCCCTCATCAAGCATTGGGTTCCAAGTCTCCTGAAGAAAAATTCACCGATAAGAAACCTGATGTTTCTCATTTTAAAATTTTTGGAAGCCCTGTATACTTTCATGTGCCGAAAGAGAAAAGAAATAAATTGGGAGCATCTGGAAAGAAGGGAATTTTCGTGGGCTATGGTGAAAATAATAAAGGCTATAGAATCTATGTAGTCGGTCAAAGGGAAGTCATAATTAGTCATGATGTCACCTTTGACGAAGATATGGCTCTCAGCAAGGTGAACAATCTTCTGACTTTGAGGAGCTCTCAAGAAGCCGACACCAGGGAATCGAAAGAAAAGGATGATGAATCAATGCTTGATGTAGAAGAACCCATGGATCCGATTAATCCTCCTCCACATGAGCCTTCCTCTTCTAGGAAGAGGCCTTCATGGCTTAGGGGGATACTTGATGATGCTGAAGGACATGCTGCACCCCGAGGAACCTTCCATCAAAGTAAGAAACTTAACAGGTATCAGGGATACCTGACCATCATGAGCATGATCATACAAAATGAGCCTTCATCATTCTCAGATGTCATCAAGCATTAACTATGGAAGGATGCTATGACCATAGAATATGATTCTATTATGGAGAATGATGTCTGGGAAGTAGTTCCCAGACCCCGGACAAGACAATTGTTACTTCAAATTGGCTTTACAAGATAAATCATGCAGCAAATGGAAGTATGGAAAAGTATAAGGTTCATTTTGTTTCTCGTGGTTTATCCCAGAAGAGAGGTATAGACTATGATATTTGAACCTGTTGCCAGATATACGACCATCCGCTTGATCATAGCCCTTGTGGCTTCACAAGGATGGAACCTACATCAGATGGATGTTAAGACCACGTTCTTGCATGGTTCTATCAAAGAACAGGTCTATATGGAGCAACCTGAAGGATTTGAGATTTATGATTGAAAATCTCATGTATGCAGGTTGAAGAAGGCTCTCTATGGGTTGAAGCAAGCACCCCGAGCATGGTATGAGAGGATCGATAGCTACTTGATGAAGTTGGGATTCACTAGGAGTGAAGCTGATCCTAACCTTTACGTTAAGGTTGAAGATGACAAGCCTCTCATACTAGTGTTGTATGTGGATGACCACTTTCTAACAAGTGCAAACCCTCTCATTCACAAATGTAAGAGGGAGATGGCTTCTGAATTTGAAATGAAGGACCAAGGACTTAAAGTGTGGTAAAAGCCAAGGGAAATTTTCCTATCTCAAGGAAAATATGTGGTAAAGATATTGGAAAGATCCGGTATGATGGACTTCAAGCCTGTGACTACCTCGAGGATCTTAACTTTTAGAAGTTATATGGTAGTGATGTCGGACCAGATTTGGGAAATGCCTCTGAGTTTCATAAACTCATTCACATTGATGTTCTTGGTGAACCTCCATCCGAACATATGTTTTGCAGTTAGCATTGTGAGCTCATATTTGGTTGAGCCTCACTGGATTGATGCCAAGAATCTTCTGAGATATCTTTGTGGTACAATGGGTTAAGATACACTGCCGGAGATATAAGACTACTTGGATATACTGATGTTGATTGGGCAGGCAGTGTGGTGGACCGTAAGAGCACTTTCGGGTGTTGTTTCACCTTGGGATCTGCTTCGATATCCTGGATGAGCAGGAAGCAGAAGTCGGTGGCTTTGAGCACCGCCGAAGCAGAATATATTGCTGCTAGCATGACCTCGTGTGAGGCAGTCTGGTTGCGAAAGCTCTTCAGTGAGCTGTTTGGATTTACATTGGATACCACTGTGATTCTTTGTAACAACCAGAGGTGGGATTCGATTATTGAGGAATCCCATATTCGTCGATTGATCCAGCAGATAGACATCATCTGGGATATGGTAAGTCGATGAGCAAGGAAGCTCCATCACATTAAGATGATGTACAGGTTGATACACCTTGTCAAAGCCCTGAGGAAAGATCTAATCTGTGATTTTCCCAAATGACTTGGAGTCGGCAAGAAACCCTTGTACAAGGGTCTTGCATGTTGCATACATTGAGCTCTGGGAGCTCTGAGGGCTTGCGGTTCCTACTGGAGCAACATATGACCACAGGGTGGCTCACCCTCCCCTAGTGGTGCACACTGGAACAAGATGATTCGCTCTCTTGTGGGACAATATGATTCACTCTCTTGTGGAACAGGATGATTCGCTCTCCTGTGTAGCAGGATGATTAGTTCTCCTGTGAGGCCTGGATTGATGTGTTCTCCATGGCAATTGTAGCAGGATTGATGTGTTCTCCTGTGAGGCCTGGATTGATGTGTTCTCCATGGCAATTGTAGCAGGATTGATTTGTTCTCCTGTGAGGCCTGGATTGATGTGTTCTCCATGGCAATTGTAGCAGGATTGATGTGTTCTCCTATGAGGACAGGATTGATTAGTTCTCCTGTCGAGGCATCCTACCCATGCAGTCTGGGACTCATGGGAAGTACCTCTCATCTGATCAATGAGCAGGGAAATGAAGTTAGGGACCATAGTAGTACCGATGGACGCATCGTTGTAACTACCGTACTCCCTACGCTAAGATGAACCCCATTGATCTGGGATCAATGATACTGGTCTGGGACCAGTGGTAGGAGTTGTACCATACTATGACGCTGACTTTGGGTCGGTTGAGACTGGTCTGGGATCAGTGGCACATACTCTGAGACAGACTTTGAGTTAGTGGAGGATGATATTGGTCGGGGACCATTGGAGTTGTACTCACTATGACACTGACTTTGGGTTGGTTGAGACTAGTCTGGGACCAGTGGTACATACTCTGAGACTGACTTTGAGTCAGTATGATACATCCTCGATCATTTCTTCTTCTTCATAATTCGGACAAAAGCAGAGTAGAACAGAACAATGCAAGAGCAGAGCAGAACAAAACAAAACAGTACAGATCAGTGCAGGGCAGAACAAGACAAAGCAGAACAGGCAGAATAGAGCAGAGCAGGGCAAGGGTCAGGTTGTACAAGGCAGTGCATTTGATGGATGAATAGTAACGACCGATAGACAGATTGCAGATGAAGTTATCCATGGTTGAGAGGGAGTGTTAAAATTGGAAACCAGGGAAAAACTTCATGTGGGTCATCTTATTCATGACTAATAATATTTTTATTAGATTCCTCTCGTCGAGAGGTGTAGGATTGATATAAATATCATCCAATTCCGATAATTATTCATGGAGATATGAATTTATTTTGATTATGGAATTATTATCAAGCCGACCTACAACTCATGTAGGCTCAGAAGCCCAACAGTCGCATCTATTCACCCACCAACGTTGTGTATAAATATAAGAGGAATTTTCCTCATTTGGACTCACTCATCTCATCACATCTCTCTCTCTCTACTGCGCAGATATGAGTCTCTTCTCTACTGCGCTGAAATGGCTCTCTCTCTCTCACACATGTGAAGCCGGAAGCTGTTGAATTTGAAGCTGCAACTGTAGAAGTAAAGATTGACTTGCGTGGCCTAGAATATCTCCTCTTTGGAACTGCACTGTAGGTTCATCTGAACCTCCTTTGAAAGCCGCAACTTTTTGTGGTGGAATGAAGTCAATCCGACGAACGGTTTGCACGATATCGACTGCCCTAGTTTGAAGCCGGAAACTGCTGAAACTGAAGCTGCAACTGCAGAAGTAAAGATTGACTTGCGTGGCCTAGAAGATCTCCTCTTTGGAATTGCGCTATAGGTTCATCTGAACCTCCTTTGAAAGCCGCAAATTTTGGTGGTGGAATGACGTCAATCCGACTGTCGGTTTGTGAGATATGGTCTGCCCTAGTTTGATAATGAAGCCGCTAATGCTGATGCTGCTGATCTAGGGTTTGCTACTGCTGATATGAATCAGATTTATTGTACTATTTCTCTCTGCTGAATTATTGAAGATAAAAGAAGATTTGATCAAAGGGTTTCCCCACACATTGTGGGGTTTGTCCCTGGCTAGCCGCCACATCTTGTGTCTCTTGTCTTGGCTTGTTTTCTGTCGATCGTTTAATGTTCTATCTACACTTTACTTTATGTATATGTGATTTCTAATCGGTGGAATATAATAAGAAAAGGAAGTAAACTGTTATAAGCATAAAACATACCATAACTTAACAAACTCAGAGGATGATATAGTGGAAGTTGAGTGTGTCGCTTGAGACTCAAAACAATGTGCGAGGACAGTGTGTGAGAGAAGGAAACTTGAGGGTTTGTGGACAAAAGGGACCAGACCATGGACCTTTGCTAAACTTCAACTAATGACGATACAGTCCTACTAATTTCACATATTATTTGAGGTGTCGAAAGGAAGACTCTTGCCGCAACCACGGGGGTATCCAAAGGAGTACTTTTTCCACAATGTTCATGTGTGGAGGCCAAAAACTTGAATTTTGCACTATCATAGCTCAATACTAGAGAGGAAATATAAAATTCATCAGGGGAAGGGAAGATTACAGGGCTCTCTGGTTACAATTCAGGGTATTAATGCTTCAAACTAGGTGACTAAGTTTCTCATAGAGCTTACAATGAACAATTATCATGGAACCACGTAAAATCCAGTCCTTTTGGGTCCTTATATAGAGTATATTTGAAATATGTGCGAGCTGGAACAAGTGATTGCCTCCAATTGGAACAGTGTTAGGTGCCATGTGACATTACTTCACATCATTGATCTCCTAGCCATGGAAGGCCTTGAGATGGTGTGGAAGTGACGAAAAGTCGCCACGTGTCCAGCTCCGTGACCCAAGTCTTAACTAACTGTAGTTTATCTCTTTGGTGCGATGCTAGTTACATATGTTAGAAGAACTTTCCTTCCCGCAGTTGGTTCCACCCAGAAATACCTCCGTCGAGGTATTGAAATGAAATGAAATGATATTTTTAACGTCCACGAGACTAAAAATAGTCTATGGGATTATTAGTTCCCTGCTTTTCATCTTTTGCAATTCAATCCTTTTCTTGTTCAAATTGATGATGAGCTGGCCCAACTTTCCAACAATCCCCTCACTGAAAAGACAATGCCAAGAAATTGATGCTAGTATATTCCCATAAATTTCTCTGATGTCTTTGAATGCATCACATTCCAAAATGAAATGTTTTTTCAATTCCGCTGCCCCAGACGTGCAAAATATACACACCCGTTCTTCCCAAGCTTCTTTAGGCATTTTCCACCATCATGTTTCACACCGAAGTTGATGCGAGTTGGTTCTTAATTGAACAATAAGAACCTTTTCCCTCCATGAAATGCTAGCTCCAATGAACTCTTTTTGTTGTAGATCAAACATAGGGTTGAATTCCTCAATGTAATACTTCTTTTTTCAACCCAACTCTTTTCCCCATACCCATTTATGAAACTTCTCCATAAAAAAATCCTTTAGCTGCTTGCTATTTTTGGGACAGGCATTGAGGTAGATATTCCATTTTTGCATCCATATGTAGTTTTGTTTCATCCATGATCTCTTTCTTTCACTCATGCCTTCATTGAAAATAACATTAGGCCATCCACCTACTCCCATTTGCTCAGTTATTTTTAGATATCTTATGATCCGCACCATAGAAATTGCTTCGATGGGAGTTTCTCCTGTTTCACTCAACATTATCTCATAAGATACTGAATTTTTTATTTTGAACTTGCTCATGCTCAAGCGTTTTTGGATTTTCTCAATTTGTTTCCATTTTGAGACGGGGGTGTTGTTAGGCCACAATTCACACCCATATAGCATCACTGGATAAACTAGGAGTCAAAAAAGAATTTTAGTCATTTTCCAATCCCATAACTCTGCCTCTCTACATTTGTTTTGAAGAGCATATAATTCTTTCCACCTTCCTAAAATTCTCTTCTTTCTGCAGTGCTCCCAATTAAGTTTGTTGTTGAAATCAATCCCGAGGTAATTGTACTCATTTACTTCTTCAAGAATTTTTCCTTCAAATAAGAACGTATGTTAGCTATGCTTCCTTTTATTAGAGAAAATCATTATTTTGGTCTTGCTAGTATTGACTTGCATCCCCACTTCTCTACAAAAATCCTCAATGGCATATAGGTGCATTTGCAATCCATGGGCCGATTTAGAAATCAATACAAGATCATCCACATAAAAAAAGAAGCTTTATCACAAACTCTCCCAACTGAACACCATCTCCACCTTGCAGATTTATCCACTCTGTTAGGTCCCTATAATACTAGTGTATTCCCTTGTTATTATTGTCATTGTAGCCCCTTATTGTTATTGGTGTGCCCATGTTGTCCCCATATTGTTATTATTGTACCCCATAGAATCCCACTATTTTTATTGTTGTGCCCTTACATTATTATTGTTATGTCGACTCTGATTATATTGTGACCCCTTAGACTCCTATATATAGAAAGGAGGTATTGTCATTTGTATCATCCAAGAATTTTCCATTTGTGTATTATAAAGGAGGTTTCCCCCTCGAAAAGGTTGATTTTGAAGTCGTTTATCTATCTTTTCTTCTATTTTGTGAGCTAGTTGCAAACATTTGGTATTGGAGCTTTCGATTTTAGGGTTTTGTTGCTTCAAACAGGTCATCATGAAATTTTCGCTATAAATTTTTCTACGAAGTTTCAAAAACTGAAATTAAAACCAATTTGAGGCGAAATATTGATGAATCTCGAGTCCAAATTTCAGATCTTGTCTCGCTATATTTTCGAAGATATGATCCAAGGAAGTTAGTCAAAACTTTCTCTCTGAGCATCAGATTGAAATTTCATAAAATGGTACAGAAAGAAAACGGATTGTAGTTTTCTATATATCATTTCCAATTCCGAAGGTCGAAACAGTGACACGTGGCACTTCGTACAAGTTCGCTCTACTGAACCAGTCTATAATCAGGTCATCGTGGGAGTTTTGGAATAACTCTTTCTTGGAGAATCAAATATTGATTAAACTTGTGGGATTGGAAAGAGGTCTCATAGGGATACCTCGGGACGGAATTTCATACCTTGGAGATTCACAATTACAGAGATATAATAGATTCAATATCGAGATCTTACAAAGCAAAAAAAGTTGTGTAGTCTTTTTAAAATTTTGCATAATTTTGGTTTGAAAAATTAGTTTGAAGGAATTCAAAGGGCATAGTGAAGCATAATTATCATTAATTTATGCCCCGAAGAAAGAAAATAGAAATACCTAGTAAGAAACCTGAAATCTCTAGTATGAATCATGAAGAAGACAAAGAAATGTAACATGATATATCAAAATTATGATACCAAGTGCAACAAATTTCACTCTCACAAAATGTAACAGAAGCTAAGATGGATGGTTTAAAGAAAGGTGTGGAAGCTAAGATGAATGGTGTGGAAGCTAAGATGGATGGCATGATGGATGGTTTAGAGAAAGACGTGGAATCTAAGATGAATGGCATGGAAGCTAAGATGGATGGAATAGAAGCTAAGATGGATGGTCTAGAAGTAAACATTGAATATTTGAAGAAAGACATGGAAGGTTTGAAAGGAGGTTTGGAAAAGTTGCTACAAGAAATGATTCCTAATGGCGAAAAGGTAGTAGAGGAAACTCATAATGAGAACAAAAGAAATGTTAGTCATGATTTCATAGACTCTAATGTTGGATTTAAGACCCGCCATGTTCCAAATATCGATATGAGGAAGTTGGTGGAAAGGATCACGTAACATGGATACTACAGATGGAGAGATATTTCGATCTCCATAATGTGAAAAACACACAAAATGTACGCATTGCGACTTTATATTTGTAACCAAATTAGTTTGTATGGTATCGATGGCTTTTCTCTCGTAAACAAATTGTCACTTGGGAAATTTTTACGAAAGAAATGATAGCACATTATGAGGATACATAAAGCAACACTTTTTTTAGCCAATTAATAAATCTCAAACAAAAGGGTTCAATGGTGGAGCACATTGAGGACTTCCAAAAATTGAATATAAGGGTAAAATATATTCCAGAGGAGCATAGGATTCATGTGTTCATAGGGACTTTAAAGGATAGCATCCAACATGAGGTGCGCCTTTGGGAACCTGATTCATTGGAGAAGGCATTCAAGTTGACAAGAAAAATTGAAATCAAAATTATGGCAACAAGGAAGCCTACCAATCACAACTATAAAGATGGAAGTGTTGTTGCCCCTAACCTTCCACAACCTACAAGGTTGACACCACAAAAATTGGAAGAAAAAAGAGCAAAAGGGCTTTGTTACAGTTGTAATAGCAAATACACTAAAGGTCATAAGTGTGTTGAGAAGAAACTGTTTTACATAGATTGTGATGAGGAAGAAGAAAAGGAACAAGAAACATCAAAAGAAGAGGATACACATCAGGAACAAACCCTAGAGAAAGAAGAAATGAATCCGACCATATCTTGTAATGCATTGGCCGGAATTACCACTCCTCAAACTATCAAGATAGAAGGACATATCAAGAAGAAAAAGGTAATAGTGTTGATTGATTCAGGTAGTACCCATAATTTTATTCATTGTAAGATAGTGAAGAAATTGAATTTCTTCCTATATCCAACACCAAAGTGTCAAGTGATGGTTGCAAATGGAGGAACCATAAATTGCTCTGGAAAGTGCCATAATATCAAGCTATCCATGGGAGAATATGTGTTGAATAGTCCAATTCTTTCCATTCTAATGGGTGGTGCTGATGTTGTACTAGGAGTCCAATGGTTGCAAACCTTGGGTACAATAGCTTTTAATTTTCAAGAACCTTTCTTGAAAAAAATTCAGAAGGAAAGGAAGTTGAATTAAGGGGTATCACAGGGAAACCAAGAAAGATAATCAACTCTAACGACATGACAAAGCTTCTAAAGAAAGAACAATGTGGCGTAATCGCAAAATTATGTTCACTAGAGGTTCCCACATTGAAATCATCTATTTCTCCAAATCTCCAAAAAGTCTTGAACAATCATTCCAAGGTATTTGAGACTCCCAAAGGCCTCCCACGTATTCATGATCATGATCATGATATTCATTTGATTCTAGGAAGTTTTCCTCCAAACATCAGGCCTCACAGATATCCCTATGCCCAAAAGAGTGAAATTGAACGTATGGTTGCATAAATAATAGAGGTTGATATAATTCAACCTAGTCAAAGTTCTTTCTCTTCTACAATAGTATTGGTGCACAAGAAGGATGGATCGTGGTGCATGTGTCCAGATTATAGGGAACTCAACAAGCTCAATATTAAAGATAAATTTCCCATTCCTGCCATTGATGAATTATTGGATGAATTGCATGGAGCAATTTACTTCACCAAGTTGGACTTTCATTCAAGATATCATCAAATCATAATGAATACTGAAGACTAAAGATATTATGAAAACATCATTTAGAACTCATGAGGGTCATTATGAATTTTTGGTCATGCCTTTTGGCCTTACCAATGCACCTTCTATATTTCAAGGTTTGATGAATTCCATTTTCAAAGCCTTCCTTAGAAAATTTGTGTTAGTATTTTTTGATGATATATTAATCTACAACAAGTCTTGGAAGGATCATGTTCAACACATTGATAGAGTGCTCAAACTATTGGAGGAGAAACAAGTATATGCAAAAACCTCCAAATGTTTCTTTGGAGTACAAGAGGTGGATTATTTGGGTCATATTGTATCTCATGAAGGTATTAAAGTAGACCCTAGAAAAATTAAATCCATTAAGGAATGGAAAATCTCCACATCCATAAAGCATCTGCAAGGATTTCTCGGGTTGACAAGGTATATCACAAGTCTGTTAAGAATTATGGGAGAATAGCAACACCTCTAATAACATTACTGAATAAAAAAGCATTTTTTGGACTCCAGAAGCAACGAAAGCCTTTGAACATCTTAAAGAGACAATGTGCTAAGCACCGGTCTTAGCTACGCTAGACTTCACAAAAACCTTTATTGTGGAATGTGATGCCTCGTGAAATGGAATTGGTGTTGTTTAAATGCAAGAAGAAAGACCCATTGCTTTTGAAAGTTGTCCAATCAAAGGAAACTATTTACACAAAGCTATTTATGAGAACGAAATGTTGGAAATACTACATGCACTTAAGAAATAGCGACCTTACCTAATGGGAAGACACTTCAAGGTAAAAACGGATCATGATAGCCTTAAATACTTTTTAGAACAAAGATTATCTTCAAAAGAGCAAAAAAAATGGGTGACAAAGATATTGGGCTATGACTTTGAAATCATCTACAAAAAATGGAAGCAAAATGTTGTTGCAGATGCACTCTCAAGAAAGGATGAGGATGTGGAAGCATTTCTTTGTTCCATTTCTATTATCCAACCAGATTGGATAAATGAAGCAAGGGGTGAATGGAAGAATGATGAAGAAGTGTGGGAACTCATTCAAAAGTTGCAGCAAGATCCCAGTACATCTGATACATTTAGCTCGAAAAATGATTCGTTATGGTACAAAGATCACTTATACCTCTGTAAGAATTTCGAACTAAAACAAAAGATTCTTCTGGAATTGCACACATGTCCCTTAGGAGGGCATTCAAGATTTTTAAAAACTTACCACATGGTTAAGAAGGAATTTTTTTGGGATGGCCTTAAATCTAATATTCAAAAGTTTGTGGCAGAATGTTTGGTTTTCCAACTAAAAAAAGTTGAGACAATTAAGAACCCAGGTCTATTACGACCTTTATCTATTCCAAGTCAATGTTGGGAGGAGGTTTCAATGGATTTTATCGCAGGTTTACCCAAGTCCGAAGGAAAAAGTGCCATCATGGTGGTATTTGATAGACTTACCAAGTATGCACACTTTTGTGCATTATCTCATCCATTTAAAGCCAGTACATTTTATGTTGCATTTATGGAAACAATTCAAAATCTACATGGAAACCCAAAGATTATTGTAAGCGACAGAGATCCCATTTTCACTAGAAATTTTTGGACAATTATTTTCTTGTCTTGGTACTTAGTTAGCTCATAGCTCATCTTATCATCCTCAATCTGATGGGCAAACTAAGATAGTGAACAAATGTTTGCAAGGATATCTTTGTTGCTTTGTATATGATAAACAGACACAATGGGTCAAATGGTTACCTCTGGTTGAATGGTGGTATAACACTTCCTTCCATAATACAAAAAAAATGACCCCAATTTATGGCACTTTATGGATATCATCCACCATCCGTCACATCATATTTAAGAGAAAATTCTAAGGTTAAAGTAGTGGAAGATCACATTGAGCATCAACAAAAATTTCTCCAAATCTTAAAGGATAACCTGACTTTGGCACAGAATAGAATGAAACAACAGGCAGATCAACATCGCAACGAAAGAAGTTTTGATGTAGGTGACTGGGTATTTCTACAACTATAACCATGCAAACAAATGTTCCTCAAGCAAGCTAAGAAGGATAATAAATTATCACCAAACTATTATGGTCCATCCAAGGTGTTGCAAAAGATTGGTACTATGGCATACAAATTGGAACTTCCTGCATCTTCCCGAGTGCACCCATTTTTCTATGTTTCATGCTTAAAGAAGGTTATAGGTGATAAGCTCCCAGTTCAAACAATATTGCTAGAACTTGACGAGGAAGGAAAAATCATATTGGAACCTGAAGCAGTCACTGAAACAAGAACTCGATAGCTACGAAATCGATCAATTTCAGAGTATCTCATCAAGTGGAAGAACTTACCCGCTGAAGATTCCATATGGGAGGATGAGAATTTTATATAGAAGCATCCAAACTACTCAAGTGTTGAGGACAACACTTTTTTGAAGGAGAGGGGAATGGTAGGTCCGTGTAATACTAGTGTATTCCCTTATTATTATTGTCATTGTAGCCCCTTATTGTTATTAGTGTGCCCATGTTGTCCCCATATTGTTATTATTGTGCCCTATAGAAGCCCATTATTGTTATTGTTGTGCCCTTACATTGTTATTGTTATGTCAGCTTTGATTATATTGTGACCCCTTAGACTTTTATATATAGAAAGGAGGTCTTGTCATTTGTATCATACAAGAATTGTTCATTTGTGTAATGTAAAGGAGGTTTCCCCCTCAAGGACACTGATTTTGAAGTCATTTATCTATCTTTTCTTCTATTTTGTGAGTTGGTTGCATAACACACTCTTTTGATTTATCAATATATAAGCCAAAAAGAGTAGGAGATAGAGGGCAACCTTGCTTGACTCCAATGTCACTTCTAAATCTTTTTGAAATACCTACCGAGGTTCTAATTTTGACTTTCACTTCTTCATAAAGTCTATGGACAACGGCTCTATAATGCAAAGGAATTTCAAGTTCTTCCATTATACGCCACAACTTATCTCTAGGGATTGTGTCAAATGCCTTTTTGAAGTCAACAAAGCAGCATAATGCTTCTTCTTTGTCCTCCCAAACCTTTTCAACAATGTGTCTCAACGTGATACCATGATCCACTGTAGAATGCTTCGGCCTAAAACTCACTTTTCCTCTTGCCCTCTTTTCTTTTACTTATGCCCACTTACTAATTCTATTTTCTACCATGTTGCCGAAAAGCTTTGCAAACAAATGATTGATCATAATTGTTCTATAATTGGAAGGATTATTAATGTCTCCACTTTCAAAAGGCATACTGCTAGGCTAGTTGTCTAGTCCCTTGGGAATCCTTGCTGAATGATGTTGTTAAATATTTCCATCATGTGCGGTGCAAGAGTCTTCATTCCCCATTTTAGATACTCTTCTTGAAGCTCAACCAAGTCCTTTGCCTTTCCTGTGTTCATCTTTTTAATTCCAATCTCCAACTCTTGTAACATGAAGAGCATTATAGTCGTGTTAATCTTGGAGGGAGGCTCTGCCTTTGGTTCTTTCTCATAGAGTTTCTCTGCATATTCAAACCATTGATTTCCTGTAATATTATTTTCGATTTGATTCTTCATTGGTTAAAGTTCTTGCCAAAAAAGCTTTGGGTTATTCTTGCTTAGATATATTAACTCTTCTCGCCTTGTTTGCATGAACTCGTCTTTTTTCCTTTTTAGTATCTGCTTATATAAATTTACATTCATCTTCTCCTTGCCTGCCTTTTTCAAGGTTCTCCTTGCCATTTTGCATTCCTCATCAAACCAAGCATTTACAGGAAAAAAAAAATTGATTATGGTTTCCTATTTTTTTCTCTTTTGCACTTCTCAAGTGCACTTTGGGTTATATTTGTTAACTCATGACTGTTGAAGCTTTTGAAACCAGTTTTCTCCTTTTGAATTAATCTCTCTAACATTGCCTTGAAGATAGTGCAATTTTCTAGTGTTAGAATAATTTTTTCCCTTAATAGTGATTGCCAAGAGCATTGGGTTTTCCTCCCATTTTGTCTTTCTTCTAACCATGATACCTTTATATAAATTGGGTTATGGTTCGATTTTAAGTCCCAAATATGCTCTCCAATCTTAACTTCATATATCTTTTCTATCAAGATTTGTGAACACATCACATAGTCAACGACACTTTCCCCATTGTATATGTTGCAAGTGAAGTTCCCAGACCTTTTCCATCTATCTAGACCATTGCAAATAATTAAGTTGAAAGCCTCACACAGTGTAAGCAACTCGTCTCCAAAATAATTGCTAACTTTGTCATCTTCTGAACACCTCACCCATTGGGGATTCTCCTCTTTAGTGAGCCAAATAGGATTGTGATCCTCTTTACAACAAAGAATACTAGCTTGATGATTTGATGTTCTAGCATTGAAATCTCCCACTAAAATAACTTCTCCCTGCTGAGAGTACACGACAATATCTTGCTTTAAAGCTGCATATGGATCCTTGTTGTCTAGCCCCTTATTTTTGTAAGTTTTTGAGACTTGAGGGGAAAAATAACATGCTGCAATTCTTATGTGATTCTCATTCTCTAATATTTTGAACCATAAATATTGTTTATTTGCATCTTCTTTAATTAACTGAATGTGACAACCTTCTTTTTATTTCACTAAAACTAGTATTCCCCCATACCCTTTTCCATTTTCTGCTACCTTGTTCCAAATTGCTAACTTCAAATAACCGTCAAACACAGGAGAACCATCATGTTCATGAGTTTCCGTGAGACAAATTATGTCTCTACCTTCCGCAATAGGCCCTAACCCAAGTCCCCTCCTCCAAGGGTAACCTCTACAATTCCAACAAACTAAACTTAGGTAGACCTGGGTAGGATTTGACTGCTACGTAGTTTGGCACATAAGACTCAAATTTGAGTCTTCACCCCTTTTCATCCATGTTGATCTTGTTGTTTTCCTCCCTATCATCAAATTTTCTGTTTTTTCTTTACTGCCTACTTGCTGCCCTGTTTTTCCCAGAGGCCCAAACACTGCAATAACTACTTTACCATTGTACAACCATGCCCTTTTCCCTTCATTTCTTGTTGCTCTGATTTTCTCCACTTCTTCCCTTCTCTCCTCTTGTTGTTTGCTAGTTAAATCTTCATCTAGGAAGAAGTGTGAGCCTTTCAAGAGTTTCTTTTTGCCCAAGAGTTGGTGTCTGTCTTGCATGCTTTCCATGGTGACTTTTATGGGTCGAGGCCTCTCTTCACATATCTTCCCCACCCTCCTTGCTTGGAAAATTTTCCCTTTCCAATGTAGTTTCTCTTTCAGAAAGTCTCTTGTCAAATTGAGAGTACTTTCATTCTTCCCATAATCTCTTATTCCCCTGATAATAAAATTTGTTTCCCTGTCCTTTCTTTCTTTGTGTTCTCTTTCTTGTGCTCTACGGGCACTTGCATCTTCTTCTTCCTTTGTCCTTATGTAACCATTAGCGTCTTCATCTCTAACTTTGATTTTTGTTGCACCAGTCTTTCCTATTGTATGACGCCAAGCATGACATATTTTGTTTGTGGGCACAAGACACGTGAAGAGCGGTGAAGGTATGGTTGTAGATGTGGCGGGTGATGTTGAGTATGACGTGGATGCAAGGAGCAGGACAAGGGGTCCACATGAAGGCTACGTGACGACAAATGGTAGGTGAGGGCGGTGCAACGTGGCAGTGGCCTACAAGTGACGAGGGTGAGGACATGCAACCGAATTTCATGCGGGTGGGAGGTAGAAATTTTCAACCGCGAGGTCATGTGAGAGGCCTATGGTGCTGACGTGTGGCCTCGTCCACATGGTCTCTACGCATTAACCCTCGCTCACCTTGAGGGCGTAGGAGAGTGGGGGTCGTCATATTAGAGGGCACTCTCATCATTAGATGTGAGAGGGATGAAACTTCTATCAGCGCATTCTGCCCGTCGCTCACATTCTTTCTGGCTCAATGTGTCCATGCGCACCCATCGACGCCCAATGCCTAAGCTCTCAGATGTAAGTCGGTGTGTGAGGAAATACATTATGCCCGCTTCATGGTGGTTGTTGGCGCTCAAGAACAAAGGTGAGACCATGCTAAAGCTGAAGAATTTGTCGATTACACTAGGGCATAGATCTCACCAAGCATTTGGCTTCAACACCAATACCCCACTTTTGCCACCCTAGATAGTGGGGCCTCTAGGAAAACAATGTAAAAGGAAATTTATTTGGATCAAGCCCCAAACTTTATATAATATCTATGATGTAATAGTTGTGTTACTATCACAAATTTGAAGCAATATAACCATATTCTCGTTTTAGTTTAAAAAAAAAGAAACTATTACTTTAATTAAATATTTCTTAGCTTTTTATATATTTTTGCTAAAATAAAATATAGTTATTTTAATGATCCAATAGAAGATTAATTAAACAAATTTATAATTTAAAAAATTACCCAATATGATTTAAAATTATTTTATATTTTAATAAAAAATATATATTATCACTAATTATAAAATTAGTAATAGTAATTAGTCTTTTCTAAATCGTTTTAGTTTTGCCCATTTTCTTTGATTTTTTAAAAATATATTTAATATAGTAATTGATATAATATGTATTAACCATTCTTAGTTTTTACGGTTTTTTACGTTTTATATATATAAAAACAATAGTTTGATATAAGTATTAATTAAATTAAATTTAAAATATTTTTTGTGGTTTAATATGTATTATATTATTATTATATAAAATCTAAGAGAAATTTGATTTTATTAGATTTAATTAAAAAAAAATTAATCAAATCTTGTATTTCAATTATCTAATTAATATAATCAACCTATTCTATCTCTCTAGAAAATAAATAATTTATTTAAAAGAAAGTTAACATTATATGTCATTGAATGGTTGTTATAACTTTTTGTAATTACAATTGATTTTATATAATTACAATTAAATATTATATGGCATAATTAAATGATTTTATATAATTAAAATTAAATATATGGCATAACAAGTTTAATTTAAAAATCAAGGAATCTCTAAAAATGTCAATAATTAATATATACATTTTTTTTTTACAAATTAAACAACATAAACATTAACATGACTCGAAAATACAGAATATGCATGAATAAGAATATCAAAATCAATATGTCTTGTTGGGGTAGAGAATATGAAGAATTGACTAGTATTGAGGAGCATTTGAGTAACAAACCAAATCTTGCACCTCTAGTAGATCCATCTATTCTAGGCACTATTGATATTTCCACGACCTCTTAATGGTTTAAGTTAACTTATGGTTTTTCTGCTTCATTTGGAATTTACCAATATTGTGGCATAATGTATTTCATGATGAAGTCTTGGTCAGTAGATATTTTTGTATGTATCGAGTTAATATATAGACATTTGGGATAAGAGACATTAACTTTTGTCGTTGGTCTGGTTGCCAATCTAGTAGACCAAACCAACAGGATTTTGATATTGTGTATTATGGTATCAGTTTAATATAGAAAAGATCTTATATATATGTAAACTATTTTTAGGTCTATTTTCCAAACCTAGAGGCATTGATACCTTTGATAGATCATAAATCATCTATATATATATATATATATGACAATATAGTATATAGGATTAGTAGCTTATGTAGTAGGTATATCAATGGATGGTGCAACGATGGGTGTAGATGGTGTAGCAAGTAGTGCAGGTGGTGCAATAAGTGGCATCGAGGGTGGAATAAGTGGTGCAATTAACAATGTAAGTGGAAGAGGAGGAGGAGGGGGAGGAGGTATAGGTATGAGAAGGTAGAGGTGGAGGAGCATCCTTAGTCTTCTCATTATGTGTAGATGAATCGAATGTAAAATATGAATGAGCACATCTCACATTTCATCACCCCTCATATCCCATCTTTTCCCCCCAAATTGAGACACCGATAATATGACACATAATAACATCATATCATACGAAACACACGTGCACGCATATAAAATTATTTATTTATTTCTATTTGCAAGAATATGGTGCTACACAATCACATGTTGTTGTACCGACTCCACTTTGTTGTTAGTCTAGTGTATATAATTGATCTTTAATTTGCATTGAGGTACTACATATAGAAAAAGGATTAACATAAACATAAACCCCATATCATCTAGCAGGTCGCCATATATAATCATCCTTAAACACAACCTAAAAGAATGATATTGACCCTATAGCCTACACTATATACTTAGATTATTCATCAAATATTGGACTTAACTTGTTCTTCTTCTTTTTAATGGTCGATGCACTTCTTTTATATAAACACATTGTTGATTATGATTTTACAATCACATCATTAATGATGCTCTGCCATAAATATCCATAAACCAATTAATCTGATAATTTTATAAATATTATTGGCAATCAATGCAATTTCATAATGGGTGTGTAATTTCATAATTGGTGTGTGCCATTGCACTATAAGTAGGGTGTTATAATACACTACTACATATAGCACTAAAATGTGACGGTTCTTTGTCTTTCTTTTCTTTGTCTTTCTTGTGATGAGCATTCGTAGCTATAACAACAAAAAAGAGATTTCTCGAAATGCCGAAGATTTTATAGTGGTATTTTCGATATCTCTTGATCGTCAAAAATTTGACGACCATTGCCGTCACAATCCTTGGTGTTTTCATTTCGATGGAAATCATCATCGTATCTCATTTGAAGACACATGTTTGTGTCGTCAAAACGTTTGTTGCAATACCGATGTCCAGGCATGGTAATTGTGACATAGAGGTGAGGGAATTGTAACGTCATTTGCTTAGGAATTGTAAAGTTCATGCTATGAAATTGTGACATTTAAGGTCGGGAATTGTAATATCTCTGTGAAGGAATTGCGATGTTCTCTGCATGGGAATTGCGACAATTATGTGTGGGAATTTTGATATGGAAGTGTGGTAATTAGGACATCTATGCAAAGGAATCGTGATGTTTAGTGTGTAGGAATTGCGACATTTCGGTATGGGAAGTGTGACGTTTGTGTGTGGGAATTACGACGTTTAGGCATGGGAAGTGTGATGTTTTTGTGTGGGAATTGCAACGTTTACAAGTGGAATTTGTGAAAACTGTGTAGGAATTACAACATTATACGCATAGGAATTGCGCCCTTCGAGCATAGGAAGATCTATGATTCTAGTAATTGCGACGGTTATACCAGTGTCCAATATCGAGTTGAAAATTAAAACAAAAACAAAAAACAAAAAAAATTGTTTGACCTTGTTTTGATTGGGGTTAAAAGATTATCGTTAGAGTTATGTTTGTCATTTTGTAAAGTGTTTGGAAATTTGGTTGTAAATATTGGTGTTTTTTTTACAGACATTTTGCACATTTATGAATGGGGAGTACTTTAATAAAAGGGAACTAGGGTTTGAATGTATAAAAGGATGGGAATAATATGTTCGAGATATATTTTATGTTGTTGATAAGAAATTTTTCACGAAGTTTGACTTATAGGGCGAGTAATTTGGAAATATTTGAATTTGATTATGAAAACTTCAAAAACTAAAGGGCTTCGCTGATCCATTTAATAACTGATTTTATATTAAAGTATTTCACTATTAATTAAATTAAAAAACCAAACATAAATAGTTTAAAAAACTATACACTATAATGCATATTTCAACTGTGAAAGAGTTATGTAGAGGGAATGCAAACAATGATTGCTTAGATACAAACAGATGAAATGCAAAACTCTTTATGTTTGTGAATGCAAATATAATACATCATCTTTCTTTGTAAACATCTGAGGTTCCTTCTCTACCAGAGAATAACGTCTACTTGCACATAGCAACCAGTACTTGACGTGGAGGCTTTGAAGGTCTTCTCGCATGCTGAACAACCAGGTTATCCAGCAACAATACATCCCCTTCCTCCCACCTTAAATTTACGCACTCTTCATCAACAATGGCCTTGAATGCCTCTGCTGCTTCACCAGAAATATGACACCCATCTCCAAAAGACAGTGACAGGTTTCTTTCGCCATAGCCGGTTATGGTGTTAAACCAGACTCGCCTCCCTCCATATCCCTCGAATGCTCTGATCGCCTCCCGAGGGCCGAACACGAACTCAGCTGATCCGTCCTCTAGGCACTTAAAGTTCGTACAACCCATCACCTCTACTACTCTGCTTATCATTCATTCAAATGCAGAGGCATTAAACTTTGAAAGCAATAATAACTGAACAACAAAATGAAGAATGAGATGATGAGTTTAAGTGCAGTGGAATAATAAAGTTATGACAAAGCCATGTGAACCTGAGGTCTCATCTGAAGATCATGTCAAGTTGATATCTCTTTTTAATATCCATCCTCATGATAAAATGATATGCACCTCCAAAATTACCAAGTCGGTACCTGGTTTTGATATGTTCATATAATGGGATGTTTATCATGCTAAGGATTCTTTGATTTTAACAAGGATAGTGGAAGGATTTTTGACTGACAAAGTCATCTACATGTCCATTTTGAATCATATTGGAAGTGAGAAGGGGCACGAGAATGCCAATTTATTGATACAAAGGATTTCAGGTTTGTTTCTTGAGCATGCTTCTCATTATTATAAAGTTCTCAGTTGTTGAGTAGTACCACCTTATGGAATAGGTTCCATATTTGAGATCTTAATTATTGAATATGCATGGTAGTTCCATGACTTTTAATTTATTTCCTTACTACAAGTGCACAGTTGGGTTACACCTGGGTTATAACTTTGTCATGTATTTACTTGTTTTGTAGTTGGGCAGGAGATTGATAAGCAAGTTTCAGGAATAGGTGAATGGTCTCAAAGAAGGACTATTGGAGCTAATGTTGTAACTCATGGGATACCAGTTCAAGAAGTGCTAGGATTTTAACAATTTGAATTGTTGAAATGACTTTATCTCTATTTCTCTTTGTGGTAGTATTAAAATCTTCATTTTTCAAAATTTTCACTACTAGGTTTTAATTAAAACTTCATATAAGGGATTAATCGTATACATTTGCCACCTCAATTTTGTTTTTGTGATGTATTTTTTGGTGGGTATTTTTCCAACACCATAGAAACACGACTCAATTTAGAGTGCAATGAATGGTATCTAGCATGGGTGGTTAAGATAATTTGTCTCCTCACCCAAATTTCTATTTTGGCCTCCCATGGGTTGATTGT
Organism: Pinus tabuliformis; assembly: GCA_031772625.1. Taxonomy (NCBI): domain Eukaryota; kingdom Viridiplantae; phylum Streptophyta; class Pinopsida; order Pinales; family Pinaceae; genus Pinus; species Pinus tabuliformis. The sequence continues at coordinate 1,197,519,372 of CM062818.1, forward strand.
CTATAGAAGAAGCCATTTCATCTGGATGGGGCCAAATACACTCACTAAGTGACTTTGATGACTTAGATTCTTCCCTAACATTGTTGGTTAGCCAAAATTTGATTCCAAAAGTCGATCAATGAAATTCATCTAGTTGGCCAAAGCATTTAAAACACAAAAAAGAGGTTCGTGAAGCAAAGTATGTGGACTAGAAGTCATAGATGATGGTAACACTTGCTATTAGTGTTGATCAATCTTGAGTTGAAATTGCCTCTAAGGATGTCTCTTTGAATGGCATTATTTTAGACTAAACATCCATAACAGTCACTATTAGAGTGATCAATCTTAACTTGTAGTCACCCCTTAGGTTGTCTCCTTTAAAAGGCACAATTTCTGATAAAGCATTATATGGCGAGGAATATATACATACAAAAATGTAAATTAAAATCACTTATAAGAAGAGCTCAAGACAAATTCCAACACTAATCCCAATCAACACAAAGACACACCTTCCAGCCACCAAAATAATCAACCGAACACAGACAAAGTAGAAACCATGCAATCAATCTCCCACCATTCCACATAGAGATAAGAACATGTAGAACTATTATACATGACTCCACACCCAATCCTTGAGTTCCCACTGTCCATCACAAAGAACATTCATCCAAATCTTGACAAACCTCTTTATGTAGTCATAGGTATAGCCTAAACATCATTTACAAACTACTTGAATCCACCCAGATGCACATGGCACACACCAATAACAATGTTGCAAGCCACTCAAGGCATCCAAAATATTGTGCTAGATAGGAAGTGAAAACATAAGCACAATTAATTTCGTGTACACCTAGATGGTGTTTTTAGCAATTCACTTGTTGATGTAGTGCACCCAAGCAACTTGTATGGACCTCCTAATGCAGCTATGTAGACCTTCCAAACCACAATAAATATAGGTACATCACATGCACAAATCTCCGTTGGGCCTCAAGCTTTTCTAGTGCACAATCAAACGAAATTTGTGGTTAACCACAAGCATTTCAAGCCAAAAAAGGTTCATGGAGTAGAGTATGTGGACTTGAAACCAATAATGGTGGTAACACTTGTTGCAGTGTCAATCAATGTCTAGTCACAATTACCACTTAGGATGTCTCCTTTGAAGAGCATAGTTCTAGAAAAAACATTGGTAACACTTGACACCAGTGTTGATCAATCTCAACTTGTACCCACCCCTTAGAATGCATCTTTTGAAGGGCATATGTTTTCGACAAAGCATTATGTGACAAGGAATATAGACATCCAAAATGTCAAAAATAATCATTGACAAGAAAAGGTCGAGGTACATTTCAACACCAATCCCAACCAACATAGAGCCATACCTTCCAAAGTGAAAAATGCATCAACCAACGGAGACAGTTTAAAAACCACAATCAATATCCCACCATTTCACATAGATAAAAGAGCACATGGATCTTTTCTACAAAGATATGCAACCACTCCATGGATTCTCGTTGTCCATCACAAACCATTTCCAATTAGAGCCTTGAAAGATCTTTGATCACCGTTATAGATAACCCAAACACCATCCAACAACCACCTCCACTTCATGCCCACACACATGGAACACATCAACAATAATGTTACAAGCCACTAAAGGCAACCATAACATCATGCTACATAGGGAATGCAGAAGTAGGTAAGCACACATCAACTCAATTAGTTTTTGGCACAACTAGATGGTGTTTTTTGCGATTCACTTGGACCTAAGCTCCCAAGAAGAAGCTCATATGGACCTCCCATGATAGCGACCTAGACCTTTCAAGCCACGCTGAGAATACAAATATTTTCTAAATGCACTCAAAATTATATTCACATGAACATAATAATATAATATAAATACATCAAGCTATGTCTAGAGATAGCTAGTCTATCTTGGACAAGCAATCTCTTGGTTGAGTAAATATCTCAACCACACACCAATATAAGAATATAACTACCTAGAGAGAATCTCTCAACCAACTAGACCTCAACAAACTCCTAATCACTAGGAATAGACTCCTGTTCAGAGAATGAGCCACAACAAAGACAAGTAGGAATTATATTTTCTAAGTCCCCCTTTTAATGACTACTTGTCTTGATCTCAATAAAAAAAGTAACTATGATCCTGGTGTTTACAAACATGATAAAAAAGAATACGCTGACATCCATATAAAGGAACAACCATCTACCGCAATGCATGAGTGCCAACCGCTACAACCACCAGTCTACTAGGATTTCCTTTGTGTACATGGTTTAGTAAACCATTATCTGCATACCTGTACCTGTACTTGTACCTATAAATCCCCCTCCATCATTATCAACCCGAGTTTTCTCGAATTGCCCATAACCTTGCACTAGGTTTTATTGGATTACCCTAAACCATGTTAGGTTTTTTTCCTGACCCTAAACCATGCTACAGGAATCCATGTCCACTTCACTCTCACATGTGGTTTCTGGGCTACCATAAACCTACAGTGAAAAATGGTTTCTAGCTTACCACAAACCTGCACTTACATACACCCTCACAAGTGGTTTTAACATTACGAAAAAATTCATGGGGGTACACATATCTCATCAGACTTACATTACATGCTCTAACTCATGGATTTACCAGGTACATACTTTCCAAAGACCACTACAAAACATCATACTTTCTTATTAATTCATCTGTAATTCACATTACAACATAATATTGAGTCTACTTTATTATTCAACACACAATCCTTTACCTTGTTTTTCCATCTATTGTTGATTCAACAAACTAATATCCACTCCAACCATCGCACTTCATTAAGATTTAAACAATACCAACTTCTTCTAAAATCATATACAATCTTGGTTTCTTCATCTTGAATCTTTCTAACTCCAATTTGTAGTTGTTAGAGTGATCAATTCCAACAAATTGCATTTACATTTAATTTGATCAAGTTCAACAAGTTTCAGTTACAAAACCAAAAAGAATTCAAGAAGACAATTCAGTTCATCAAAGCATATACTAATTTGCGGCATAGTGCAATTTTGAGTATCATCTTCACCCATGTGGAATTATTATTCCTCATGCTTCTTTACCTCTCATAAAACAAAAAATTACTAATGTTGCATCTTGTCTTATGGGATTCAATGTGGTACATTTTTGTTCCTCAATGTAGCTCCTTAACCGGTCCGCAAGTTGCTCCTCAACACAACTCCTTAACTCTGATCCTTCCTCAATAAGCTCTTCAACGCTCCAACCCTCCATCTTGATCATCACTAGTTGCTCAGCGAGACGAGAACCTCAACCATTTGCTAGATGATACTCCTTTTTCATATAGCCTTCACGAAAGGATTCAGAGTGACTATCGTCTCTGCAACACCAGCTCATCAATCTTATTGACTTCAATGAGACGTAGGACACCCCTTCTCATCAATTGATAGAGTTCTCAAACAAACTACAAGTTAATTCCCATAGTTCGATCACTGAACACAGGTTATAGTGTTATGACTAGCGCTCTTTGTTCTAAACAATCATGTTGTAGTCTCTGATGACATCTCTTCAAGCAACTCATCGCACATGAACCACTCCTCCTTGGCAACTTGATCTCCACAATCAGAGCCTTCTCAGCAATGCTCAGTCCTTTTCACTCACCAACAAACCCCATGGTGGGCTCCAATATTGATCCTCTCTCTCCATCTCAATCCACAATCGGATCTCTCATAGAAAACAACAATGACCGTGCTTTTAATAAAAACACAGTGCAATCTTCACCTTCACACTCACAACAATCACTTACACTATAATCTTTCCCTGGTCTGTAGCTCTAATCTATGCATCGATCTTATCTTTGACTTCACATTGCCATTCAATGACAATAAAATCACACTTCCTCACACTCGTCTTATGAGGGGATACATGCACAACTAGATTCAAAATACCGAGCAATTTTTCACAAAAAACCAAGAAGGCATCTTTAAAGGTGAAAGAGAACATGAAAGGTGGTACATTCTAGATCTAATGCCATTCCAAATCTTTGAAAAGCTAGTTGGATGCAAGGCTTGAGCCGATGTGAATTCATCTACCGTTTCCGAAGAAAGAAACCCTTGGAGATCTTGAAATTTTAGGTTTGAAGGCGGTAGGACACCTATGTTGCGTAAATATTTTCTTGCTTAAAAGTATGATTGATGACAAATGTGAATCTGACTTTACACCAAGGATTTTAGTGGTTGGACCTGAAGGATGATGGACAAATTACTCACACAAAACATTGTCTATCACCTTCATCCCGGGGGGACCAAGGCCTAAGCCCTTACGAGCTCTGATACCAAGTTAGATTTTCATGACACACCAAAAATTCTGTTTCTACAAGGAAAAATACATAATCACACAATCACACATACTCTATTTCCCTTAATACTCCTGTAAGGGAGGTCAGGCCCATACAGGCTCTGATACCAATAAAGAATTTCTAAATGCACTCAAAATTATATTCACATGAAAATAATAATACAATCTAAATACATCAGGTTATGTCTAGATATATCTAGTCTATCTTGGATAGACAATCTCTTGGCTGAGTGAATATCTCAACCACACACCAATCTAAGAAGCTAACTAGTTGGAGAGAATCTCCCAACCAACTAGACCTCAAAAAACTCCTAATCACTAGGAACATACTCTCGTACAAAGAATGAATCGCAACAAAGACACGTAGGAATTATATTTTCTAAGTAGAATGTGGGTCCATAATATACACAAAGTTCTTTTGAGGCCCTAAATTTTCCAATTTCACAATCAAATTGACATGTCTAAGTTTCAAAAAAAAAATCGTACAAATATTTACCATTAAAATCCCATGAAAAGAAGCAAAAAAAAATTATTCAAAAAAAAAACTGGTGAGAAAATGGCATTTTGTTTAACCTCCCATTAACTTCAATATTTGACAATTCCTTCAAGAAGGTTAATCCCCTTTACTTCCAAATATGGAGTTAATTTATCTGCCTTCCTGAACTTCAACAACTGAAAAAATGACAATTAGTTATGTCAAACATTGCCTGAGAAATGCAATCAACCTACGAACTTTCATAATCAATACTACACAAAGTCAATCATGGATGGAATTGTACTCACTATCAAACTACTCAACCATAACTCTCATCCACTAGAAGGGTGAAAAATAGAATTCTAAAATATGGGTGGTAAAAAACATTGTTTTATGACAATTCCTTCAAAATGGTTTATCTTTTGAGTTCCTAGTTAGGGAATATTTCCTTGCATTCCTCAACTTTAGTAGTGATGGAAAAAGGCAATTAGCTCTCTCAAACTTTTCCTGAGAAATACCCAACCTCCCAACTTGTATAATCGATAAAAATATACAAATTTTAGAATAGATGGAATAGTTTTACAATCTACCAACTCTTATCATAACTCTCATATAAAAAAGTCAAATATGGGTGGCAATTAAAGTTACAGCAAATGTCCACTTGAACATATTCAACATTTTCAGTAAAAAATTAGAGGTATATTGTGAATGAGGTTTAATCCATAATATGAGAGGCTAATTTGATCCTCTTTCTAGAACAAAAGAAAAGAACTAAAATGGATTTGGAATTCTAGCAAGCGGGATAGAATGTCAAAATGAAGTTGATTCTCACTCCAATATTACATATGGAATTTATCTATAAGTGAAATATTATGTATGGGGTTGAATTAAAACTACTTTTTTTTTGTTTATGACTGACAATCAATTCTAAAAGGAAATAACTACCAATAACGTCATAATTCCATCCTCAAGCCCTCACACAATCCCATCGAACTACCCACCATATGTGAAAAAATAATAAAGGAACTTACAAACACTAGCCCTCAAACAAGAAATGGATGTATTTAATTCTAAAAGGAAATAACTATCAATAACGTCATAATTCCATCCTCAAACCTTCACACAATCGCATCGAACTACCACATATGTGAATCCTCACACAACGCATCGAACTACCACCATATGTGAATCCTCACACAACCGCATCGAACTACCCACCATATGTGAAGAAATAATAAAGGAACTTACAAACACTAGCCCTTGAACAAGAAATGGATGTATTTAATGTTGGCATTATGATACAGGTGTTGTCCTTGATGGCAACTCACTCAGATGAAAGATCATAGTACAGCAGGTTAACAACAAAGAATTACATATCAGACTACATAGAATGAAGAAAGAGAGGTATACACAGGTTCACCTTGACCAAGCTACATATACACGCAGGTTCACTGTATACAAGTCACGTATACGTACACACGCACTTTCACAGAAGGAAAAAGCGCATATATGTTGGAAAACTAAGCTTTTGGTCCGTGGTATTTGGTCCAAGGTATTTTGACCCATGGTATTGGTCCAAGGTATTTGGTCTGAGGTATTGACCCTAGGTATTTGGTCCAAGGTATTGGTCCTAAGTGGTTTTGGTCCATGGTATTGAGAAAGGCCTAAAACTATAAAAGGAGGAGAAGATCATTAGGCCAGGCATGCAAGTATCGAATATATGATGAAGTGTGAGATCCAGTATGTAGGTGATTGCCTTATGGTGTTTTGTTTTATCTAAACCAAGTATGAACCTTAGCAGTTGATGAAGGATAATATCTAATGATTAATTGGATTCTTAAGGCTTAAATTGAATTATCATTATATGGTTTGCTCATGTATAATCTAGATCTGAATACTGACACATGTGTTATTCTGTAAATATTATGATCTGGGTATAACTGAAGTCTGGAATAGCTGAAAAATTATGAATTAATATTTACAGATGTGTACGCTAGTTGGCTTTGTTAAAAGCGTGTATACATGCAGGTTTGACACATGGAAGTAGCATATACCATAAAAAGTATGTTTCTGATTGCTATTGCAGAATTCTGGGTTCTGCTTTGGGTTCTGGTGACTGTATTTTGGTAACAGTGTTCTGAATAATTAGATTCAAGTTCAATGGTTGGTTGATGCAGATGTACTTGATGATTGTATTGCAGTTATGATGTTGTTGATGGGTCCAGTATGAAAATTGAATGAAACATGGCGTTCAGATTGTGGTGTTGTGTTCCAGGAGCATCCAGTCTGAAAATTCATGAAACATGGTCCCTGGTAGAAGAGTATTTTCTGTATGGTGACACCTACATACTAGTAAACATATTGGTTAGTACAAGAGCTAGGGGGTTGTAGCTCCCTTCCAGTAGAAGCTGGAGAATGAGAGAAGGTTGTAACCTTCTGCAGGTGGGTGCCTGCGTACTGGTATGAGTCTGCACCAGTACAATGTTGTAAACATATTTTCTCATTATTAAAAGAAGACAGAGACGACAACAACAGGTGGTTTTCACCCACATTGGGTTTCCACCTTATATCTTTGTGTTCATGTGTGTTGCTTATGTGTGATGCTTTATTATGCTTTTACTACACTGTCTAATAAATCTCTGATATACTGGTTAAAGTTCAATGCATGATAATTGTGTAATTCAAAAGTTCTCTGCATATACGTTGGTTGCTTTAAGTACAGTCGCGTGTACATGCTAGTTCACTTAGTTGAAGTAGTGTATACAAATCTGTTTGTGAAATAAATTTATTAATCTGATAATATTGATTCACCCCCCCTCTCAGTATTATTTCCAACAATTGGTATCATAGCAGGTCCTTCAGAAGAAGCTTGATCTCTTAAAGGGAGATCCATCATCATGAGTTATCAAGAAAGCGTGGGATCCATCAGACCACCAATATTTTATGGGAGAAACTTTGTTTATTCGAAGATAAGAACCACAGCCTATCTACAATTACTTGGAACGGATGTCTGGGAAATCGTGGAAGGAGGATATACATTTCCATCAGCAATTCCTACAAATACAACAGGTAAAAAGGAATATGAAACCAATGCCAGGGTTGTCAATACATTATTGGGAAGTTTGTCACCATCAAAGTTTGTCAAATTTATGCAGCTCAAATCATCCAAAGAAATATGGGACAAAATTGTTTTGAGCTACGAGGGAGACTCTCAGGTAAAACGAGCTAAACTTCAAACTCTCAGAATTCAATATGAAACTCTCAAGATGCACAATAATGAAAGTATAGCTAGTTACGTCTTATGTATAGATGAGGTTGTCAATTGTATGAAGAATCTTTGTGAAGATATAAAGGAAGTTACTTTAGTTGAGAAAGTTTTGAGATCCTTGTCTGCTAAATTTGAATCAAAAATATCTGCCATAGAAGAAAAATAGGATCTACAAACTATCACTATGACACAACTTCAAAGAATCTTAACTGCCCTTGAGATGAGAAAAGGAGGCCCATCAAATATGAGAGAAGTCGCATTTAAAGCTTCAGTAAAAGGAAAGGAATAATTCAATGAATCAGGACATATTTCAGAAGAAGAATATGAAGTAAACTTTGTCAAGAAGCTTCAACGAGGTTCCAGAAGATTTAGAGGTAAACTTCCCTTCAAATGCTTTGCCTGTGGTAGAGTAAGCCATTATGCTGCCAAATGTCCTCATAAAGATAAATATGATAAAGGGAAGGAATATGCAAAATGGAATAGAAAACAAAGTGTAAGTAAAAAGAGTTACTATATTCATGAAAATAGCGATGGTTTATCAGATAGTGATGAAGATGAAAATAGTAATGACTATAGACTTCTAATGGCTTATGACGATGATAATTTTTGAGATGCTTTAGAAGAAGATGACCTTCATGAAGAAATCTCTAAGCTAAAAATCTGTTTAGAAGAAAAGAATATGATTATAGATACCTTGACATACCAACTTGCTGAAAAAGAAAAAAACAATGAAAAACTAGAATGTGAAATTGTGGGTCTAAGAAAGGATCTTGAGAACATGAAATCTCTCAATCTTAGATTTGCTAAAGGATCAGAAACCTTAAATGAAATTATCAAATTGAAATGTTCTCCTCTGATAAAGACAAGTCTTGGATATATTGAAGAAGCATCTCAATCACAAAAGCCGTCTACCTCCACTAAAAGCTATCTTGATGCACCAAAGAACAGTGAACAATATGACAATCGTCAGCAAAGGCATAAAGCAGATAACCAAGGAAATCAGACTCAATTTGCTTCAAGGATGAACAGAAACCACAACCAACCTCAGGTAAATCATACTCAATTTGCTCCAAAGATGAATATCAATAGAAACTACAATCATCAGGTCAATAGATTTGATAATCGCATGAACTTGTTTAATGGCCAATGTTTCTCATGTCATAATTTTGGACACAAAGTTGCTCAATGTGTTACTTACAAAACCATCATGACTAGAGAAGCACGAAATCAAAGGAATGTGACAGGGATCAAGAAAAATTCCTATAATAACTTTTCTCTTCTTGAAAATGAAATAGAACGCTCAATCTATAACAACTCTGGCCATGAAGAATCTGAATGCAGGAGCAAATTTCGGTAAACATCTCAAAAGGAGCAAAGTCCATTAAATCCCAAGATATGGAGAAGGAAAGAACCTCAAACAGAAACATGTGGTATAGCCTTGTATGCAGAAGGACAAGAAAATCAGTGGTACATTGATAGTGGATGCTCAAAACATATGACAGGTGACAAAGAAAAACTTCACTCATATAATGCCTTAGAAAAGGAAAAGAATGTCTCATTTGGAAACGACACTCCTATTGTCGTAAAAGGTAAAGGCTCTATTTTCTTGAAAGAAAAGGTTAAAGCTGGGAATGTTATGTATGTAGATGGTCTAAAGCATAACATGTTGAGTGTCAGTCAAATGTGTGATCAAGGAAATGAAGTGGTGTTTCGATCAAACAGATGTGTTGTTCGTCAACTTGATACATGAGAAACCGTGATCAAAGGTACAAGAACTCCAAACAACTTATACATATTCAAGGGAGGACAACAACAATGCTATCTACGTAAAAAAGATGAAAATTGGTTGTGGCATAGAAGATTGGGACATCTAAGCTTTTCTCAAATAAGAAAAGCATGCAGATTCCAGGCTGTTCGTGATCTTCCAGATATCAGCATCCCTGAAAATACAATATGCAAACCATGTCAATTCGGTAAGCAAACCAGAGCTCACTTCATTGAAAAGGAAGGGTCAACTAGTAAGCCTCTTGAACTTGTCCATACTGATTTATGTGGACCATTAAGGAAAAAGTCACCTCGTGGAGAAGAATACTTTATTTTGTTCATTGATGATTTTTCTAGAATGTGTTGGATAGGTCTTCTAAAGCATAAAGATGAAGCATTTGAAAAGTTCAAAGCCTTCAAAGATTTGGTTGAAAATGAATCAGATCGCAAAATCAAATGCCTCAGATTTGATCGAGGAGGGGAATTTACCTCAGATGAATTCTTTGACTTTTGTGAACAACATGGAATAAAAAGGTAGTTCTCCACTGCAAGGACTCCTCAGCAAAATGGAGTGGTAGAAAGAATGAACATAACTGTTCAACAAATGGCTCGAGCTATGCTAGATGAATCTGGAACTCCTGCAACCTTCTAGGGTGAAGCTGCATTCGCCACTGTAACTATTCTCAACCAAGAAAATGTTCGGGTAAACAACACTCAAACTCCACATGAACTTTGGAGGTAAGACTCCTACTGTAAAATACTTTAAAGTTTTTGGAAGAAAATGTTATATCAAATGGACTAATGAAAAACTTGGTAAGTTTGAGCCCGGAGCAGATGAAGGTATTCTTCTTGGTTACTCTTCCTGAAGTAAAGGATATAAATGTTATAATAAAAGACTTGGGAAAATTGTTGAAAGTATTGATGTTGTAGTTGATGAAGCATGCAAAAATCCAAAACAGATAAAAACCGAAGATTATGACAATGAAGAAGATGGGGATTATTTTCCACATCAAATCACAATGATTCTGAAGAAGAAGAAACACATTGAAGCACCAGAAGAAGAGATAATGGTAAAAGAAAAGACTCCGTCCAAGTATGTCCAGAAAATTCATCCAGAAACTCATATTGTAGGGGAAAAAGAGGCAGGTGTACAGACACGAAGAACTATTACAAGGATCTCAAGCTATCTAGCATTACTATCCTCCACCGAACCTCAAAATGTGAATGAAGCATGCAAAGATGAAAGTTGGGTCAAGGCCATGGATGAAGAACTTGAGCAAATTGAAAGGAATGATACTTGGGAATTAGTTCCTAGACCTTATGATAAAAATATTATAGGAACAAAATGGATATTCAAAAACAAGCTAAATGAAAATGGAGAAGTCATTAGAAACAAGTCCAAACTTGTTTGTAAAGGGTATGCTCAATAAGAAGGTATAGATTTTGAAGAAAATTTTGCACCTGTTGCTAGACTTGAAGCCATAAGGATATTTATTGCTCTTTCTAGCTTTCAGAAATTCAAAGTATATCAAGTGGATGTAAAATCAGCCTTCTTGAATGGACATTTATAAGAAGAAGTTTATATTGAACAGCCAAAAGGATTCATTCTTGGAAATAATGAAAAACTTGTATGCAGACTCAAAAAGGCCCTCTATGGTCTGAAACAGGCTCCAAGGGCCTAGTATTACCATCTTGACAAATATCTACACCAACAAGGTTTTACAAAAGGTTCAGTAGATAGCAATCTACATACAAAGTTTGAAACTGATAAATTGCTAATTTTTATTGTTTATGTTAATGATATCATTTTTGGTAGCAATGAAGAATCCATGAGTCAGAATTTTTCCTCAGTAATGAAGCAAGAATTTGAAATGTCCTTGCTTGGTGAACTTACCTATTTTCTTGGTCTACAAGTTCAACAAAATAGATATGGTATTTTTCTTTACAAACCAAATACCTCAAACAAACCTTGAAAAAGTATGGAATGGAAGATTCTAAACTATATGTACCCCAATGGTAACAGGATGTAGTCTCAGCTCAAATGATGAATCAGCAACAGTACATCAACCAACTTACAGATCCATGATTGACTGTCTTCTTTATCTAACAGGTACTCGACCTGACATCATGCATGCAGTAGGAATAGTTGGAAGATTCCAAGCAAATCCAAAAGAATCACACCTTCAGGCAGTCAAAAGAATTTTCAAATATCTTCAAAGAACTCAGGACTTTGGTCTATGGTATCCTAGAGATGTAGATCTTACTCTTCATGCATATACAAATGCAGATTGGGCATGAAGTGTTGATGACAGAGAAAGCACTGGTGGTGGTGAATTCTATATGGGTTCCAGGTTAGTATCTTGGTTCAGCAACAAATAAAGTTCAGTTGCTTTATCTACAATTGAAGCAGAATATGTCGCTGTTGCATCTTGCTGCACACTACTTCTTTGGATGATGCAAACCTTGAAAGACATTTAGATCGCATGTACTCCACCCATCTCCATTCTATGTGATAATACAAGTGCCATCAGTATTTCAAAGAATCCAGTCATGAACTCCAAGACCAAGCACATACCCATCAAATACCATTTTCTACGTGAACAAGTGCTTGAAAAAAAGGTCAATTTGGAGTATGTTCCCTCCAAAGAACAGGTTGCTGATATATTCATTAAACCACTACCTAGAGAGACATTTGTATATCTCAGACAAAAGATGGGAGTAGTTGCTGCATCATCCTGCTATTAAATCAAAATTTGCAAATAAATGTGATTATATGCGTGTTTCATAAAGTGAAGTCGTGTACACACACGGGTTTCTGTGGGTCAAGGAGCGTATATGTTTTTCAGACAAGAAAAACACTAGGGCAGGCTCTGACATGAGTGCTCTGACTAATATTGATGATATGCTCGGTTCATAATTTTATCTGACTAACAAAATGCCTTGATCTTTGATCTGTTAACAATGAGCATTGTTGGCATTATGGTTGCTGAGTCCAGCTATGGCTTTAGATATTTATACCATTGGCTGCTCAAGTCATGTAAAATTCTAGGGTGTGATATGTCTTCTCATACATTTGAATGCTTCCTCTTTGACAAATGATGTAATTTATATTCCCACTTTACATGGATGGATGATGTAATGTTTCTTGTTTTTTTCATGTATAAACAATTGGTATATCCCCACTCGGTTGGGTGGATGAGTCAAATTTGGTATATCCCCACTTGGTTGGGAGATGGATGTATGTATGAGTCATTGATGAGAGGAAAGTCATTGGTGATGTATGTATAGCATCATGATTATTCTTTTGGAAAATCTTTTTGCACACTTTGCTTGTGCTCAGGGGGAGCATGGACTCAATCATGGGAACTCAATCAATACATTTCAGCATATCAGAGAATTATGCATGTACTCAGGGGGAGCATGACCAGCATAATGTATGTCAAAGGGGAGCATGACTAGCCTAATGTATGTCAAAGGGGGAGAGTGACTTGGTGTTGTTGTTGCCATCAAGTCCAAAGGGGGAGATTATTGGCATTATGATATAGGTGTTATCCTTGATGGAAACTCACTCAGATGAAAGATCACAGTACAACAGGTTAACAATAAAGAATTACATATCAAACTACAAAGAATGAAGAAATAAAGGTATACACAGGTTCACCTTGACCAAGCTGTGTATACACACAGGTTCACTGTATACAAGTCGTGTATACGTACACACGCACTTTCACATAACGAAAAGTGCATATATGTTGGAAAACTAAGCTTTTGGTCTGTGGTATCTGGTCCAAGGTATTTTGACGCATGGTATTGGTCCAAGGTATTGGTCCTAAGTAGTTTTGGTCCATGGTATTGAGAAAGGCCTAAAACTATAAGAGGAGAAGATCATAAGGCCAGGCGTGCAAGTATCGAATGTATGATGAAGTGTGAGATCTAGTATGCAGGTGATTGGCTTATGGTGTTTTGCTGGATCTGAACCAAGTATGAACTTAGAGGTTGATGAAGGATAAGATCTAATGATGAATCATGTTCTTAAGGCTTAAATTGAATTATCATTATATGGTTTTCTCATGTATAATCTAGATCTGAATACTGACGCATGTGTTATTCTGTAAATATCATGATCTGGGTATAACTGAAGTCTAGAATAGCTGAAAAATTATGAATTAATATTTACAAATGTGTACATTGGTTGGATTTGTTAAAAGTGTGTATACACGCAGGTTCGACAATGGAAGTAGTGTATACCATTAAAAGTATGTTTCTGATTACTGTTTCATAATTCTGGGTTCTGCTTTGGGTTCTGGTGACTGTATTCTGGTAATAGTGTTTTGAATAAATCAGATTCAGGTTAAGTGGTTGGTTGAT